>VOQK01009525.1:5509-22106 GCA_015052645.1 Benitochromis conjunctus | reverse complement strand
ACTACTCTGACAGAAGGCATTGTCCTGCTGAAATAGCCACAGGACAGTGTGCTGCCACAAGAGTGGCACAGGTACAGCTTGGAGTACCTTATCTTGGTACCTCTGTCCAGTCAGGCTTGCCAGCAGTGCCGGCTTTCAGCCACCAATCTGGCTTCAGTGAGCTTCGGTCACTTGCAACACGGTGGCTCAACATGATGGTGTAGTAAATACAGGGTTTTATGGGTTTTGAGAGTAGTGGCATAATACTGTAGCAAATGTAACCAATTCTGAGGAGTACAAGAGAGTTAATTTGTGTTTTGTAAACAAATGACCAACCCCTCCATGAACTAAAACAATCAACTGGAGTGATGTTCTGAAAAATGGATTCAAAGCAAAGGTTTAATATCTGTTTCATACAGGTTTTTTCTTTTTCTTTTTTTGGCTCATTTACATTGCTCGCAGCATTTCTCAGCAAACATCATTTCACAATAAGGTGAATGAATCCAGACACAGATGTGCCAGTGTAGTAGTAACAAGCATGTGCTTTTCTCCGAGTCTTCGGAGAATATTTTTTTCTTAATGTTGAATTGTTCAAAGTGAGTTTTATTGTGAAAGTTGTGGAACGGGTTTGCAGATAAAATGATTAAAAAAATGGACATCTTTGTTTTTCCATTTCCACCCATATTTTTAATTAGTTGTAAATCCTTTAAATGTAATCCTTTAGTGTAAATGAATAATTAAACGATGAAACCACCTGGCTGGCTTGTTAGCATCTTTTTTTACAGCCCTTGGTGTCGGATTCAGTTTTTAAAATGTGTAACGGATAAATATGTTGACGCTTTTTGTTTTGCTTCTTATAATCATTTATAAGTTGTGTACTAGGTGTGGTAGACAGTTTCTCTCCTCTGTATTTCAGGTGTTCAGAGGCAGATTATCCACTGTGTGGAAAAGACAACTGGGATAGTTGAGGAGCACTTCTGTGACCCCTTAACCCGACTTGACCACAACCAAACCAGCTGTAATAAGGATCCTTGTCCAGCCATGTGAGTTGTTTTTTTCTCCCAGACATTATTTACAAAAGGACTCCTGCAGTGTAGGTACTTTAACCCTCGCACAAGAAGAAACTGTCCGTGCGCTCTACAATCGTCAAACAATCAAAGCTGCCAAACCTAAAGTTACAGCAGGTTAAATATTTTTCTGCAGAAGAAATGTCCATGTTGTAACGGCTTTAATTAACTAAAAAAAAAAACCTTTGAAGACAAATTGTTTTTATGTGTTTTCTTATTTCAAAAGTATTACCTTTTGACTTTTTTTAATTGGGCAAGAGAAGTGAAATACCCAGCAGGCATTTTTACTTCCATGCATTTGACAGCACCAAAGTACATCGTATCATCTTGTGTTAAGAGCCCTGTGTCTTCTTGGAAAAGGATGTTTGGCCAGTGGATCCGTCCTTTGCTGTGGAAGCTGTAGGAGTGCCATCGTTCAATGCTGGATGTTACAGTTGATGTCCAAAAGACACTGTTTGAATTATTAATAACAAAAAATAAAAAAAAACCTTGTAGAAATAATTAATCATTGATTTATTTGTTTGTTTCAGTTCGTGTGGAGAGGATCTTTTTTATATCTAGTAATGTTTAGATTTTTTACAAAGACAAAGTTTAGCCACTTTTAGTTGTCCGTGGGAAAACTTTGAAGTTACATCAGAAAAAAGATCCGGTGTAAAAATAAATAAATAAATAAATAAATCTACCAAATCAAATAAGCAGAGCTCCCTGCTGTGGCCACACCTTGTTAATAAGGGGGTGAAAAATAGCTTCTTTAGTTCTCTGTTAGATGTAAAACATGCCAGTAAAGATTATGCATGTAGAAACCCTGTAATCGATTTTTTTAAAAATATTTATTTCCAGTGTTGATGGTAATCTGTAGAAGTCAAACAGACACGCATCAAAAACAGGCAGCGAGCTTTATTTTCATGATGGATGGATGGATGCATTCTCACTGTAAAAAATCAGCAATATAAAGTGTAACTTATACTGTTATGTATGCATAAAAGCCTTTATTTTATTTTTTGCTTGAAACTAATTGTCAAACAAAACTTTGAAAATGACATTAAAAATCAAAAGAAATATGCGATGAATGCTCACCACATCCCTGCATGAGAATTAAAAAAATACATATCTGTGTCTATCACCTTCTTACACAGTAAACACAGTTATACAACCACTGTCTTCTTGTGACAATATAGTTCATTATAATCTCAAAATAAGTGCTCACTTGTGGGCAGAAATGTCCACAGCTTGAGATATTACTATTGACAAGCAATTCTGTTGGCAGTCTGAAGGCACAGTGTGGACATGATGTGCTTGGGAACATAAAACCAGACTCGGTGAACCTTTGTAACACAGCCATCTAAAACCACTGAGGGTCATCTATATTCTCACAGTCATTAAATACACTCATATTCTATCCCAAGCATAGCGTTACATTTGAAATCAATGTAATCTTTTGTGTCTCGTTGTGTAGATGGTGGGTCGGGGAGTGGCAGAAATGCTCAGCGAGCTGTGGGAGCTCAGGCCAAGCTAAAAGGACAGTTCTTTGCATTCAAGCATTAAGTGCGGAGGAGCAGAAAGCCGTGGAGCCCAGTAACTGTGAACACATCCCCAAACCTGAGCCACTAACCTCCTGCAACACACACATCCCCTGCCCAGCAGACTGGACCACTGGCAGCTGGTCTAATGTGAGTGTGGGTCAGAATCTGAGGTTTAGGTTTGTCAGTGAGTGTCCTCTACATGTAAACAGAATTACTTACAGCACGCTTCACATTTGGTGAAAAGGTCTGTCAATAAAAGCTGAAAATGAATTCTTTAGTAATCATGGATAATTTTTTTTTGGGGGGGGGGTTTCTATTTTGAAAGCATTCGTTCACACACAACATTTTCACATCTCAAGCGTTTTGAAATACAATTCAGTTGTTATATACATTTAGTGTTACTGATAATTTAAGACACTGCTGGTTGCTTAAATGACTTTTGTGTAACTATTTCTCTGTCTCTGTTACACATAGACACAGTGTGAAATAAGGTAATTGGTAATGGCTGAAACTGAAGCCAGATGTAAGGGTGTTTAAATGTGAGCATTTATACCCTCACCTCACTCGATTCTCAGCATTTCTCTGTACTTTATTACTTTTGCCAGGCTTTTTGAATGAATATGTGGATATCTGTGGTCAAGACCAAAGTATTTGCACAACTGTTTGAAGGATGACCATAAATATGTGGTCCAGGTATTCATCTCCTTCACAGTCCTAACTTCTCAGCCTGTTTGGGACAGGGGCGAGTTGAGAAGGATATAGCAGGAAGTGAAGGTGTAAAGACATATACAGAAGCTGGAGAACAAACTTCCACAAACGTGTGGAAGATGGTAAAACCAAAGAGCTGTTCAACAGGTCCTTCGAACTGGACCCCCTGATGTCCCGCCCCACACAGCACCAATCTTAACACCTCCTCAGCCTTCCGCAGCTTCGTGCATTTTAGAACCCCCTGCCATCCATCCTCCTCTCAGGTTAACCTGCCAAGACACATGGCTGTCATGACTGGTGAGGTCGGGATACAGCTAGAGCAACTACACCAAGTCAAGACACCTGATCTCATCATCACTCCCAAGGTCCTGAAGTCCTGTGCTGCCCAGCTGTCTAGCATCCTGGAACATCTCTAAAACTTGAACTTGCTGCATGTTCCAGCGCTATGGAAGACATCATCATATTGTTTTCCAACAGACCTATACACATTTGTGGTCACACATTTTATAGTCTTTATGTTTTTTTAAGCACATTGTAACTCTATAGACCTGAGAAAATGTCAGCAGAGTTGTTGATGCGTGGCTTAATAATGCTTTTGTCTTTTCTTTTTTCTCTTACAGTGTTCACTGTCTTGTGGAAGTGGAGTACGTCACCGTAATGTTACCTGCTCTAGAAACACAGGGGTTGATTGTGACCCCCAAAAGAAACCTTTAGCTGTCAGTACCTGCTACATCCAGGAGTGTCCACAGATTGTCGATAATTTTGGAGGTTTCGACTGGTCTGGAAGTGGTTGGTCCAGCAAAGAAGTGCTTAATGAAATAAACCCCATACCCGAAGTCAAACCTCCTCCCAAGTACAGCACCACCAGAGAGCAACCAAGAATTCATAACGACCTTAATGACATTGTTGAGGGAGATTTCCACTACCACAACAACATTGAAAATATCGATCACTCTCAGGACAACTATGTCCCGGTGGATGATTTTTACTATGACTATAACTTTATCAACTTCCATGAAGACTTGTCAGATGACTTTGAGAGCAATGGAAACAATTCAGAGGACAGCCACAGTTTAAGTGTTTCGCAGGAGGTCAGGCCAACCCACAGTGTGAAAGACGATGCTCGCATAGAAACTACAGCCGCTCCCACAGCTGCTTCAGCCGTTCCAAAGCCCACTGCCTACACAACTGAAAATCCTCAGAAGACAAAAGTGAACGTCACAAAAGAGGTTTTGCAAACAAATTCTGAAAACTTGGATGACTATCTTTCAGAGGAGTTTCTTCTGCCTGTGTCGACCACTCACTCTCCACTGTTGTCTACAACTCAGCAATCAAAACCAGCGGCAGAGAAGCATAGCACTCTGTGGCTGCCTGAAAACATTAGTGCAGTGCCTAGTCTGGGTTCCACTACAAAGCAGCCTTTACAGGATGTGAAATGGGGGCAATATGCAGAGGAGGCTGAAAATAACTATGACAGCTTCAGTGAGGAGGAAAATCACACTGAGGATGTCACTATGACTCCAAAGCAGACTGTTTCTACTCCGAGACAACAAACAGCTATCAGTACTCCTTACTCTACCATCGAGGGGGCTCAGGAAACAAAGGAACACGATAATTATGAATATATCTCTGCAGACCAAGAGGATGTCGAGAGTCCAGAACCTTCAGACCCCCCCACATCAGAAACTACAAAGACGGAAGTTCTTCTGGATGCAAATGCTGCAGAAATACCTCAACCCAGTGGGTCAACATTATTTTCAAATGTCTTCACGATGGAGGATATCAACACGGATCAGACTGATTTTAATACATTATACGCCACTACCGAGAATTATTCACGGGATACCGACATAGACCTCAGCACAACCTCACTTCCTGCCTCTGAGAAATCCATTACTCACCCCATTTCCTCTCTGCTAATCTCAGGTAACCAAGAGGCCTCCACATCATTAACTGGAACAGCAATCATACCTCCTACTCAGTTTTCTCCAGCTGTTTTCTCAACGCATACGATGAAACCGATTCCATCAAAGGCCGAGTTCACTAAAACAACTGAAACGTATCCCACATCTCAAGCTCCGCTGTTTGATGTAGCGAATTATGACTACAACGAAATAGTCTTTCCACCCGTGTTGAGGAGCAGTATTAACAGTGATCCTGGCTCTTCACACCAGGTTCCAACAAGCTCAGGAGCCCCTCCTCAACACAGAACAACATCAGCACAAGACTTGGAATCACCCACACCTGCTGTGCCCTTTTTGCCAACCCTTCCACCTGTCCTAACATCTGTCCAAACTTCCATCCACACACAAAACACTGCAGCTGCCTACTGGATTGCTGGCAACTGGAGTGCTGTACGTATGAAATTATTTACACATTACACCTGCTTTTATTTTATTGGGGTTTTTTTTAACTAAATTAAAAGCATTATCTTTATTCTTTTGGGACAAGATTTGAGCTAGAGTTCACACAGCAAGCGTCAGCGTACATAATAAACTGCTTTAATACCAAAAACAGCTCTAAATTTCAATTGTGTTCTTATCCACAAGCTTTTCTTGTGCATGCTGGTGTTCTTTGTGCATCCAACCATCAAATTGTGCAGCACAAAATTATTCTAATATGAGTTATTATGTTTGCGGGCAGTGCTCCACCTCCTGTGGACTCGGTGCTATCTGGAGAGCTTTGACTTGCAGTACTGGATCACAGTCGGACTGTGATCCCGCAAAGAGGCCCGCACCTGCCCTGAGGTGTTACCTGCGCCCGTGCTCTACATGGAAAGTTGGGGAATGGAGTAAGGTGAGACTACTTGTTTCATATATCATATATATGTGTATATCATATACAAATCAAAAATTAAATAAATAAAATTGTAATAAGGTGGATTTTTCTGTTTACTTTTTTTATTACCCCTTTTTCACAGCTGGATTTTAGGCAACGGTGATTTGTCTACCACTTTGGTCTAGACTGAACTCTAATATCTCTGACTGGATTTGCAAGTCAAAGCTTTGTGTCTGATATTCTAGTTCAAAGTTGGACAGCAGCTAACATTATGCATGGTGTAATAAATGTGAGCATGTTGGCATTTTGATGTTTTGTTTGTATTGAGCTCGGTGTCGTGTTTACTCAGGCTCAGACTCTGACGTGGCTGCAGACTTATTTTTTTGCAACTGTATTTTATAGTTTTTCAATAACAAACAAACAAACCGATGCAATGTTCCCTACACCCCCCTGAGATTATAGATACACGACAGAAAGAAAAAGAAAACAGCTTTGATACAGTACATGGAGGTGGATATGAATAAGATAGTATACATATATGAGAGGAATAAAAGGTCCTTTCACCTTAATTCATTATCAGTTTGAATAAACCACAATTACGTATTCCAATAACACAAGCATCGTTGCATCGTGATTGCCTCCTCTCTTTTTCTTTTTTTAAACACATTTAATGAAAAGTCACAGAAAGCCTTTCTTTAATACACATGTTAAAAGATGGAGGGTTTTTTTTTTTAATTTCCACTGCTAGAGAATACGTTTTCAGGTCAAAGAAGCAAAAGCAAATGTTATTGGTTGTGCTGCAGGAACCATGACCTCTAAAAGAGAGACCCTGAAAATGAAGATGTGTGGAGACGGTGCTATTGTTTTTCTGCACAAAAATGACAGGGCCTTGAAAAACAATCTTCAAAAATTCCCAGTCCCATAACATATGAGCTAGAGTAGCTGGAGCTTCATGGCAGTGTAAACATGCTGGGGTAACATTAGGATATGTTTTTTTACAAGTTTATCCGTTGAGCCGTGCAAATGATGTTCCAATTTAAATTGAATCAGGCTTCGTTTAATGCAAAGAGAAATATGAAAACATTCCCTGGGAAGGTCAGTGTTAGAGCCTGTTGCCATGCCACCTCTGTTTTTCCCCATGAGGATGGATTCAGACTCTCAATCTTGGTGCAGACTTGAGACATATTACCTTTTCCATAGGGATAAAGCAAGTTTATCATCCATGTCATTACTGTCTGTTAGATATTGGAGCCTGAAATGCTTACTAAGAAAGCTGCTGATTTATAAACTATTTATTTATAAAAACAATTTACAAAAACATTCTGCCTCAAATAACACGAGTGTTCATTTTACAAAAGGTCTCTTAAAAAAAGAGCCAGACCATTGTTTTTGTGCCAAGTTTGACTCTGCTGTGATGGGGTAGTAGAGAGAAAACAGGAGAAAGACCGAGGCATGTATACTTATGGGTCACCTGTCCAACCTAGTAAGCTAACCCGGCACCTGAAAATGAGTGATGTAAAAGTATTTTTCCACATAACCTTTTTTTCAAACATGGAACGGACGTCTTCCATACAAAGGAAGAAATCAAGTTGTGTACCTCTGTAAACACAGATTTGGGTAAGACAACGAGCATCATATGGAAATGGTACAAAAAGCAGAATACAACCGTCGTTTTGTTTGTGTTAAATCTTCTCGTTTCCAGCTCTCTGTTAACACTGAAAGTGATGAGCCTAAATAAGTTAAAGTTGTACCTTTCGAGACAGGTAGGACAATGAGAAGAGAAATTGTGCTTGTTGTTTAAAGATTCCATGGATTAATACACTTCTAATCATCTGGTCGAAGGTGTACTAAATTAAGGGCAACAAGAATTGCTGGTTGTACATTTTAAAAGCCATTCATTGCCTAACCTGAACAGATACCAGCTTTCTGGGGTGGAAAAAATGCATTGTAATCACACTGTAAATGAAGCTTCTTTATATTCATGGGTTACCCTGATGAAGGCTACAAGCTAAAAAAGCGCAGGACAATAAAGTTGCCCTTTATACAACTTTATTGTCCAGCAAGTGTTGCTGGTGCTGTATCTTATTCAGACTTTCTGCTCTTTGTAGACCTTGGAAGTAGGTGAAATAGTGCCTTTTCTGCCCTCACTAGGGTGTAAAGCTGGTTTCTAGCAGGTCCACAATAAACATCCAGGAGTCAGCTGGTACGTTTTAGATGTTTACTGTCAGAAGTATTTGTAACACTGTGATACAGAAATGGAAAAACAATATGTTATATTTATGATTTGCTTTTACAATATCAAACACTGAGTCATGAAGCATCATGCACACGTAAACACAAAACATAGCCCAAAACCTGGACTGATTATTTGCCCCGGGTATCTAGCAGTTAGCTCAAGGCTAACATTACATTGGAAATGGCATTGAAACTGTGGCCGTTTCTCAACTGTTACACAAAACTATTACTGTAAGCTCAACACAACACACAGCTACTGCTTACTGGCATGTGCTCTTTCAGGCTCAACAGGGAAAACAAATGAACAAAAAGTGGAAAAGACAATAGTTTGGCTTAAAGGCCTTTTTCAGTGGAGAGACACTACAGCAAGTCTGCTGGTACAAAAAACACACGGTCAAATTCACATGATTGCCTTAAGGGGGAAGCGCAGTGCCAGAAGACTCTACTCTGTCTCTAATTGTTGTTGTGTTTTTACAGTGCTCCAAGAATTGTGAAAGCGGCATTAAATTGCGAGAGGTTCAGTGCTTTGACCTGAGGGACCAAAGACCGCTTCGACCTTTCCACTGCCAAGCCATGTCCTCCAGGCCCCAAACAAAGCTGCCCTGTAGCCTTCAGCCATGTCTTGAATGGTACACCTCCTCCTGGGGTCAGGTCAGTAATATTAGACAAAGGGTTAGCGATATAAAAGTTTCTAAATCCAATAAAATAGAAAGCAATGCAGCATTAAATTTTAGGTCAGTACTTTGTGTTTTTTCAAATAAATGTATCACTGGAGTGGGAAAAAGAAACAAATCTGGAAGACACACTGTGTTTGTCTATGATTGCCTGCACCCAAGAATATGATTTTGGCTGCAGGGTTAATATTTTTTGACTCCGCGATTAATGTGACGTTTCCGAAGACTTTGTTCTTTTAAGTGGTTTACCTCATAATCTTTATGTAACGAAAACAGTCACAGTTAATGGATTACCAATCTCGAAGGAGCTTCCGCAATTGAATTTTTATCAAGTCAATTTAAAAAAAATTTGCTTCTTGGAAAGTTTAGAAGGAAAAAAATGATTAAATGTCATCCGTAGAAACTCCTTGTTGAATTCAAATTTCTTCTTGCGTCTAAGCTTAGCAGTCGTCTCAGTCAAGGCTGTAAGACTTTACACTTCAAAGAATAAGAACAGAGCTTCTATTATTTGTACAATATGGGCATACTCCTCAATATAGTTCACAGATAATAGAGGTGCGTCCACATGGCTGTCATGATTTGGTGTAGGTGTGTTGTGACAGTAACACAGGTTGGGGTTTTTCTTTTTTCTTTTAACAATGCTATGAAAAGCCTGTCATTACACATCTACATGCTGAAAACCGAAGAGGCTTATAGGAGTCAGGCTGGGGCATATTTATGGCATCTATTTTCAATTTTTACTTAAACCATCAAATTACTTTTGTTGTACTCAGGTTTTATTATGGGGGGAATTACTGTTCTTTTTATAAAATGCGGTGTTGTGTTTCGTGGATTTTTCAACATCCCTGTTATCCCTCTGGATTTGTTTAATGTCTGAAATCTGTAGAATCAATCAGTCAACCTAAAAACGGAGATTTACAGCCTCCACGTGTTTGCTGTTGTGTTCTGGGTTGTTCAGTGCTCTGAGGTGTGTGGAGGAGGTCAGCAGCAGCGTATCGTCACCTGCCCAGAGGAGGATCGATGCGACAGAGACCACGAGCCCAGCACCATCCAGTCATGTAATAGCCATCCTTGTGCTCAGTGGCTTACCGGATCATGGGGACAGGTACAGGTTCTTGATTGAATTTAAAAACCAGTATCACGAGAACGTCCCTGTCGTTGGTCAAGTATTACATAAGGTTCACAGTTACATTTTAATTACCTTACATGCAAGACTGTAAAATAATGTCATGTCCATCGTGCTATCAGTTCTCAAAACTCTTTCTCTGTTGAGGATATTTCATACAGTGTTTGTTTTTTTCTGGAGTAGAATTCCTAAAAGAAAAATTGCAATCCTATAAAAGAGTTCATTGCAGACTAGGCACACTGTACTGCCAATGTAACCTGGTCACCTGACCAAAAGGTTTTCAAGAATCTTTCACGGGAATTCATGAGACACCCAGATGAGCAGCGCAAAGCGTTTGAGTAGAGTTTGTGGAGAATCAGTCAATCAGGTCAGAGTCAGTGAATCGGCATCAATCAGGAGCGCTGAGGCAGTATAAGCCTCTCAGTTTCACCTTTTAGCTTGAGAATGTCAAAACTATACTTTTCTCTTAACTGACAGCTGAAGAAACTCTGCACATCTTATAATATTTTAACTGGTGCCACACTGAGATCATTATTTTATCTGTCGGCATAGCGACGCAAAAGCCTTTTATTCATGCTGTGGAATGATGTCACTGAAAGACAACACTGAAGGTGTCATTAAGTCTTCTTACTGTAAAATATGTCCAGATATTAAGAATAATAATGTTTTCCTAATTTTTCCTAGTAGCCCAAGAATCTTGAACCAGTGCCTTGAATCTCTAAAGATTTCCATTTGTATTTTCTTAAAATATACTTTATAAGAAAATCCTAAAAATAGTCATTTATTTGACTAAAAAGGTAAAAAGGCCTTCATGTATTCGTCACTGAACACTGAGGCAGTTGAAATGTGGCCTGTAATTGTCAGTCATAAACTTGGAGAAGGGTTTGGGGAACACTGATATTATTGTACAAGATGTTTTTTCACTTTAAAGGAAAAATGCGTTGCCTTCAAAACACAATAAAATTGTTTGCTTCTCTTCATGCAGTGTACAGCTTCCTGCGGAGGTGGAGTGCACCGTCGACTTATTAAATGTGTTGACACCAGGGCCGAGACAGGTGGAGAAGTTGATCAAGCTCAATGTCACCATCAGCCACCGCCTGAGAGCACCCGAAAGTGCAACACGCGGGAGTGTGAGCGCATCCATCAGCCTGGTGAGTAAGTTCGAAAGGGAAAAAATGTGGTCATCTGGTTAAATAGTAATAAACCCCCAATTCCACAAAAGTTGGGACGCTGTGTAAAATGTAAATAAAAGCAGAATCTCATAAACACATATTTTGTTCACAGTACAACATATAAAACAGTCAATGTTTAAATTGAGAAGATGTACCATTTTAAGCATCAGTCAGTAAACATCTGGGAAGTGTGGAGACCCGCTGCTGGAGTTGTGGGAGATGAATGTTGGTCCATTCTCATTTGATAGAGGATTCTTGCTGCTGAACAGTCCCGTGTCTTCTTTGTCGTATTATTTGTATCATGATGCTTCGAGTGTTTTCATTTGGAGTCTTCTACTGCGAAGCCGTGCCATGATACGCGCACAGACTTCCCTGAAAAAAGATATTATGGGAGCATGTTTTGCTCTAAAGCCTTTATATACTTTTCAGCACTGATGGCCCTTTTGCAAACTGCCAATGTCATAGGCACTGTTGCCCATACCATCGGGCTTTTTAACCAAGTGCTGAGAACAAGCCAGATGGTCTCTCTCTATCCATGTTTTCCAAAATTTAAAAAAAAAATGAATAAATGTAAAAACAAAAAAATTGATTTGTCTAATGACGGAAGAGTTTTCAAGAGACGACGACAGCTTTTCTGGATTGTGCTCACCCTTGGCTGCTTGTCTGCACGATAAAGGTTTAACCTGCATTAGTGGACGCTACATTGACCCCTGTTGGGATATATCACTGCCAAATTCAAAATGAGCTAAAATTTTGAATGAAATAGTAAAATGTCTCACTTTAACCATTTAATATGTTTTTGATTGTGATTAAAATGTGGAGGTTTCCAAATCATTGCATTCTGTTGCCGTTTACATTTTACACAGTGCCCCGACTATTTTGGAATTAAAGGTTTAACAATGTGTGTTTATGTTTATTAGAATGATTATCCAGCTCATCCTCCATTTATGTAACACACTAACACAATTATTGTGATGATCATGATTACAAAGAGCACTTAAAGATGGTGTGCTTGTTGCCGATGGTTCAGTTTGAGAGATTAAATTAAAAAGATTGTGAGGATTAACAGATTTATATTTTGCTGCTGGCGGCAAGTGTAGTTGCTCTAACTAAGATAGGATTTTTTATACTTTCCCCAAATATTAAATGTCAGTGTTAATTACATTTTAACTGCAACTCTAAGAATGATTAAAACACTCTGTCGTTGTGGTCAGAGTCCTGCAGCCTTTAAATTGCTTTGTGTGGTCCAGTCCCGAGCTAATCGGGCATTTTAAATATGTAGAGGAAACTGATTAAGAAGCAGATGTGGGGTTTTTTTTGTTTGTTTGTTTCATTTAGGTTGTTTAATAGCAAATAATTGGTTCTAAACATGTTTAATTTGTCTCATCCAGCCAAAATGTCATATTATGATAAAAAAAAAACGCTCCAAAGCAAAGGTTCATGACTGTCCTTGTTCCACCTGAACCAATCAGCTTTAGTTACACGCCACAGACCTCTGTTGGCAAAATGTAGGTCATGTCATGTACTGTGACAGAACAAACTGATATGCAACACGTGATTAGCCAGAAATAATGTGTAATTTACATGAAATACAAATCTAGCACTCCACCAACCCGACCAGTTTACAGACGTGTAAAGATCACTTTACCTTCAGTGGAAGGATCCTGATTTGTTTGTTACACAAGCAGTTCGTTATTTTTGTTTTCTGGGATACGTCTTCTGAGAATTCACATTCACCTCAATATTATCATTTACCTCGGGTGTGACGCTCCAATTGAAAGGGAGCCATAGTTTATGTTGTTGATGCTGCAGCCTTCAAGGTGTTTGTGAAGCGATGTAACCTTCATACCTTCCTTATTCAGTAAGTACAGTTATTCAGTGAGGCTTCTAATCATTTTATTTTCCCACTGTAAAACATGTCAAATTAGATTATTATTATTTAATTTATACTAATTATTTATTAAAACTGTCTGTGGCTTCACTAGTTTTCAGTTTTGATTAATACTTTTGCTGACAGCCTTGGGCTCAAGAAACTTTTCTTCTATAGAAAAGTAAATAACATGCCCCATCACACACACACACACACACACCTTCGCAGTTGCTTGTTTGTAGCTTACGTCACTGTAATAATTTTATAAGGTAAAAGGCTGTTGAGTTCATGCATTGTGAGCTATATTGCCTTTTATTGTTGACTTGCTGAAACCGTGTGATACGAGCCTGGCTCATATCGAGCGTTACCTGCTGAGACACGTGGTGTTTATTATTACCAGCCCACGTGATCGGTGCTTAGATCGGTCCGTGAACTTTCTTGCTTCTTTGTGTTAGATCCTGAAATCCCGTGGGAGATTGCAGCATGAGTTTGATTCAGTTAACACGGGAGAAAATGGCTAACACCAGTAAGCTGAAGATAAAATTTGCTGCTTCTTTTTCTGGGTGTGAGGGTACTGGTTAAAATGGCGAACGGAGGCAATTACGTGGACGTTGAACATGAGTTAAGATTGTAATTCCGACATAACCTTAAGTCTGATGTCACTTAAGTCTGCTGGCTCAAAATAGTGATGAAAATAATAACAAATTCAATTATAATTGTTATTTATAATAAATATTATTATAACTATTTTAGAACTAATTGAGAACTTCTAAAAAAGCATATTTATAATAATAGCTTTCATGTATTATTTTATCATTTCTAACATAATAATGTACAAAGTGATATTAAAAAAAACACATAAAACAGTTGGAACAAAATGTCAACACTATGGCGTAGAATAGGTTATAAAGCGGTGCACTTTACTGTACTTGACTGTGAACAACAACACTGGCATGACTGAGAATCTATCAGCGTTTCTTTAAAGATGCCACGTCACAACACGAGTGGAAAGACTTGAGTACATTAGCCTGAAGGCCCTCTTTGTTAACCAGATGAAGAAAGAAGGAGACATTTTCATTCAAAGCTACCATCTAAAACAGGAAGATTACTAACTGTGCATCATCTTTTTTTTCTTTTTTTTTTAAACTCATTCTTATTGGATCAAAGTTTTCACTTTCAATCTTTTTTCTTAAGTACAAGTTTCTTAAGCTCTACAATAGCCTCTCGCTATTGTAGATGATTGTAGACGAAGGTCATCTGCACAGAGTGAAGTATAGCAGCTGTTTTATAACATAAGTGGTTCTCTCACTGCTAACTATTCAGTGTATACCTGTGAGGTAAAGCATGCCCACTCACACCTGGTTATGCCATAACAGTAGCACTGAAGGTGTTTAGTGTAGAACGTGCTTTTATAAAAGGCACTACTGCATCGCCTGTTTACATGTCTGTCTTCTGTCATTAAACAATCACCCGTTGCACGTTTACTTTCACTTGTTTTGATCTGGGCCGTTGGCATTTCTGTTGTATATATCAGAAATGAAATCACAGTGTTCCTCAGAGGGCAGCCTGTTGGCGTCTGAATGCCATCTTTGCTGACATTTTGAAAGCGCACAGGAGTAAAAGTGTAATGATAAATATTTGAGGCTTGTGTAACGTGGCAGCAACTATTTGGCCATGTTAGCTTTGTGTGTCACCTTCAGTTACAGTCAATAGTGTGTTTGTGGATTTTCATTGGAATAAGGTAATCAGATGGTGGCAAAGGTTGTTTTTTCCTCCCTGTTGTCAATAAAGCCTGTTTAAACTGATTTATGCCCGGTCAGGGCGTTGGTGTGCAGAGCAGGAACATAAAATCTGCTCAGCCGGGAATATCATGTTACCTCCTATTTTTTATTATTAGCATAGTACTGATTTATTGAGTAGTTCACATGATTATAGCATATAAAACTAATACCAGTGATTCGTTGTGTGCTAGCTAACACGAAGTGGAGAAAACCTAATGATATTGCACTTTAAATGTTGACTTATGATATTTTTTTAAATATGACATTAATTTAAACAGTGATTAGGATCACTAAGGAAACGTATAAAATAAACAAAGCTTCCATCATGACCTTTTAAAACAGATGATATAGAAGGGAAATACTGAAGATAATGAACAAAAACAAATGTTTGGAGTGTGCAAGATACCTGTGTAAAATCCTCCAACACTATAACAGATTTAAACGGAGTAAGTCTGACCTTGCACCACAGTTTTGGCATCTGTTCAAATGAGCCCATTTCGTGTGACATAAAGCAGTACTCCTGTCTAATCGCTTGAGGTATCGCTCCACATCACAGCTTAGGGACAGGTATTAATTCAGTGCCATTCAGTTGCTTCAGCGCACCGAGAGTGATCGCAATTATAAATTGGACATAGATCATAAACATTTCTTGCTAACAGGGGACCAGACGTGACGGAAATGTAAAGCGATGGAGGAGACGCGTTCCTGTGATCCATGTATTTTAATTACAGCTCTCTTAAGAAAAGAATTACGATCATTAAATTCCTGCCACAAATTCAAAGGTGCGGTGTGCGTTCGCGTGGGCAGTGATGGAGAAGTGCGGGAATCTTATCAGATATGAATTAGACAACATGCCATCTGAAATTTAATGAAATCTGGATACGTGTCAATTTACGGCTGTGGTATTTTAACACATGTAACAGACAGTCTAATCAAACCGAAAAATCCAACCCTTTCTTTTCAAGTTCATGATTTCCAAAAGCTGCTATAATTAAAATCCTATGAGATGTGGAGTGGAAGATGAAGAAGAGAAAAAAAATGTGACTTTCATTGAGAATGCGCTGTGCTGTGGCGCAAAACGTGTAAAAACATGTGTGGAGCTGCGTGAAACCAAGATATATTTTGACTCCAGCACACCAGACAATATACCAAGGCTGCATGTCATTAATATCCTACTAGGAAGCAGCGGTTGGTTTTCTTCTCACCAAGCTGAGATGAAATTGATGTGAGGTCAGACTTCACATGGACATTACACGTGCTTTAGAAGCAGGGATGCATTCATTGGGACAAAACCAGTGTGGCATTTTCTCCCTCTAGATTTGTTAATGATGCTCTTTTTAAGAGCTCAGTCTGCCATACACCTCGGAGGCAGAGGCCCTGAAGTCCTGATCATAAACTCTGACTGCAGAATTAATTGGATATGTCAGGTTTTTGTCACTGAACTCGCTGTGGATCTCAAGTCTGTTTCTGGTGGGGTCAACCAGATTGTTTGAGTTCATCGAGCGTTGTCAGAAGTGGCTTAAAAAATCCACGAGGATATGCCTTCACAAAACAAACGTATAGCATTAAAATGAACGTTACCTTACACTGACAGGTTTTTTTTTTTCCATTTATTTTTATTCTTTTTTTTTTTTTTTTTCATATCTTTTTTTTTTTTTTTTTTCTTTTTGTTTATTTTTTTTTT
>VOQK01009520.1:10454-22819 GCA_015052645.1 Benitochromis conjunctus | reverse complement strand
TGAACAGCTACCACCCCGGCTAACGAGCTAGCTTCAAACCAAACGACAAAGACTCGAACAGGGTCACAAAACAAACCCGAGCAGCAGCCAAACTCGCAGGTCACGCCGTTAGAACAATATTACTTCTCGTTGTATTAAACACCGAGCGAAGTTGAGAGGCTATTAAAACTTTACAGCAGCTGACAGAAGTGAGCGATCAGAACAAAATATCCACGCCGCAAAAAAGCATCACGGTGAACTTAAAATCATCTTTGAGACTATATCTATAAAAGCGAGCATCAGTCCAGCAGATAGTACATAGATGTGGTCGAATACGAATATATAGGGCAGATTAGCATGTTAGCTAACTTATTAGCGGTAGTTGTTCAATCCCCTTGTTTTGTTGGGGCACGCAGGAAGCAGTCCGACAAAACTGGAAATATAAGCACATAAAGCGGCGAAATACAAGCGCACAGTTTAACATAACAATCAGTGGACCTCGCTTGCTCACCCCGGCCGCAATCCACCCGTTAAACCGCCGTCATTACCCCGTTATCGTCCTTTATTGTTGTTATTGTCTCAGCTGATCTACATCTAAACAAGCCCCTGACGGTTTTCGCGCGAAATCTTTTTTGCCGCGAAACCGACACGTGCGTCAAACAGTCGCTCGGGATTGGTCCGAGCCGTGCGCTTTTCGCTGGGCGGGGCCGGCGAGTTCTAATTGGCGGAAGCGGGTGTCTGTCACGTTACGAACGCAGATAAATCGATGGGAGGCGCGTTCGCGGAACTCGAAAAATAAAGATTTTTATTTTAGTTGAGATAAATACATTTAGTTTATCAGGGTGATGCAAGTTGTTTGTAATTAATATGAATTTACATTTTTGTTGTTGTGGGAGCAAAATAAAGTGATTAACCGCAGTTCTTCTAACCGGTCTCGTGTTCACAAATAATAATAATAACAATAATCTGGGTGAAGACGATTTTTTTTTTTTAAGCAGAGTTACCTGAAGAGGCAGCCACTGGTAATCGAGCGCCTACAACGCAGTAGGAGTGCTACAAGATGGCGCAAGCAATATTTGAGGTGCTGGAAGGTATGGGTATTTCTTCATTGGCAGCGTAATTACAATTACACAAAACGTTTACTACTACTTTAGATATTTTACTGATGTAGGCCCATATGGAAACACAGAAAAAATAACGCAAATTCATGTACGAGCCTCTGTTTTTTGTTTCAATAAGGAAAACAGCACATAGGAAGGGCTCTGTATGAATGTAAACAAACAGAGTGATTAAACACTTTGTCGACCTAACGGAAAGCTTATTATGAATCGTAGTCATTGTATTGCAGTCACATGGTAAATGTATTTACATTTCAGGGCGATTTTCTTTCCTGCAGACCTTCTTAATGACAAGACTTTGTAATATTGCTGGACTAACAGTCTGTTTGTTGTAAATGAATTATTTATCTTATTGTTATTGTAGTGAGTACGTTTTCGGAAGATTATTGTGCGCAGATTTGAAGTGGATGTAGAGATATCCTATCGAAAGCTGTTAGTCTTCCACACTAATATTATTTCTGTTCACAGCTGATTCTTCTTTTAATAAGATCAAACTACTAATTCATATTTAGACATTTCAGTAAATCATGCATCACTGAGTGTTCAGAATAAAATGGATCTTTGCAGCAGGTGAATTCTTCTTCCTCCTCTTCAGGCATGGACAACCAGACAGTGCTGGCAGTCCAGTCACTGCTGGACAGCCAAGGAGGTGTTCCTGACCCAAACAACCAAAACGTCTCTGGGACGACAACAATCCAGTCTATGGGTATGTAATGGCATGTACAGCTGTGGGACAGGCTGTGTTATTGTGCTGTTATTCTTTTATGTCAAGAGACATAATCCATTTTCTGCCGCCTATCCGGGTCTGGGTTGTGTGGGCAGAAGTCTAAGTAGAGATGCCCACCCATTTCTTCTAGCTAATCCAGGAGGACACCAAGACATTCCAAGCCAGCTGAGAGATTTCTCTCCATTCTGTCCTGGACTTTGCCCAGTGCATTCTAAAGGGAGGATGTGTCTGAAAAATCCTTCAGGTAGGAGGTATTTTTGCCAGATCCACCTCAACTGGCTCCTTTCAGTGCGGAAGAGGGTCAGACAAAGAGTGATTCAGAAAACCCCAATAAAGAGAACTGAAAATAGGGACCAGTTTACCCTGCCTGGGAAAGGGTTACCAAAGCCCAACCCTGGAGTCAGGCACGTGGCTTGAGGGAGCGTGCCTGGTGGTCTGACGTTAGCTACGGGGCCTGTCCAGGCATAGCCAGAATGAGCAACATGAGCCCACCATCCTGTGGGCCCACCACAAACAGAAAGTACCACAGGGGTTCGGTGCCTTGTGGATTTGGTGGTGGTCAGTGGCACTGGTGGTTGGACTCAGTTTAATTTGATTAAATCATCTCAGAGATCGAGGTTCTTGAAAAGTCTTTTCTTAAGATCAGTTTATTAAGTAAATGTCAGTTAAAACAATGTAAGTAGTATATAAGCTCATGTTTTTCATCCTGATGTTATAGCAGCTCATATTTGTGTCAGATAACAAAAACCTTACACGAAAAGAAGAATCTAGAGGCAAGAACACTTTATTACAGTTGTTTTATTAGTTAGTTAGCTGTTTGCTGGTTCATTAAACCAGAATGAAGTCCTCGTGACACGCTGCGCTGCTAGCTTCATTTATCTGGTGGTGCACACTTTTTGCTGTGAAATGCAGTCATCATGTTCAGTCTTCTAAAAATACTTTTCTTTTAAAATAGCGAACTAAAACCAAGTGCATCAATGCAAAAACATTAAAGGATGAATATCGCCACTCGTTAAAGCTCCAAACGTGCAGTAACGTCTTCAAAATTGACTCATTTGTGTCTTCTTTTTTTTCGCTTTGCTGTTTCCCGCTGTCTAAAACCTTTATACAGACGACGAAGACGTGTTCCTGTGTGGGAAGTGTAAGAAACAGTTCAACTCTTTGCCTGCTTTCATGACGCACAAGAGGGAGCAGTGCCAGTCTAGCACCCCTTCTCTGTCCACAGTGTCCTTGGCCTCCACCAATGCCTACACGCCTGTCCCGTCTATTAGCTCAGTACCGCAGACTCCTGCCAACAGACAGGTGAGGAAAGCAAAAGGGCACTTTATCTGTGGGGATGACAAATAACTTGCTCGGTTTAATAAGTTAGTTGTGCAGAGCGTAAAGCAGTAATAAAACTGATAAGAAATGTAAAGAGAAGAGGTCTGAGCTAAAGGTGACCTGAAAGTAAAAGTAAGATATTTTATAAAGATTTCTATAAGAGGGCAGGACTGTAAAGGAAAAAAAGATTTTCTTAGCGTGATTCAAAAAGCAGCTGATGTGACTGTGTTTGACTTGGCACTCACACAGGTGTCCACCTACATCACAGTCCCCCCCTCCCCTTTGACGCACACTCTCGTCCAAGGCAACGTGCTCGTCAGCGATGACGTCCTCATGTCCGCCATCTCAGCCTTTACCTCCATCGACCAGCCCATGGCCCCCATGCAGACCCCCATACAGGTACTGTTTGCCTGCTTCTCTCCTTCACGCCCCAGCATTTGAATTTATAACATCCTGTCATCAAATCTGTCCACTTCCTTTATGACAGAGTAACCTGAGCATGCACACAGCCGGTGTGTCCTACTTACAGCACCATCACCACCACCACCTCCATCACCTTCATCAACAGCAGCAGCAGCCCCCACAGCAGCAGCAACAGCAACAACAACAGCAGCCACCCTCCCATCCCCTGCCACCTGCACAGCCCACCCAGCAGACGCTCACTTCCCAGGTCCCAGCGAGCCACAGCAACTCAGTGGTGCAGGTGTACAGCGCTCTGCCCCACATGGTCGGAGGTGGCGGGGGTGGCGGGGGTGGAGCTGAGATCCACACACTAGGTCTGCAGCCTTTCCACTCAGTGCAAGTGAGTGAAGCTTGCCGCTGATTGCCGTCGCATTGCTAAATGTCGCATTGCGCCCTTTTGTTTCCACTTTCTGTGAACGTGCGTGTCTTCCTCAGGTGCCCAGTCAGGGTGTGGAGAGTCATCCGTTCACAACCCCTCCCGTGTACAGCCCCGGGAAGCAGGGCACCAAAACCAAGACCTGCAGCATGACGGAGCTGGGTGACTTTGAAAAGGTTATCGTTCCCAAGCGACCGAGGAACTGTAAAAAAAGCTCAGATGGAGTCGCAGGTACGTTTGGAAAAAGATTAAAAAGCAATGCCGCAAAGGTAAAAATGTCACTCACAATTTGTAAGCTACAGTTATTGCCTAATGAAACTGTTGAGGACAACATGATGAACGTTTATATAAACTATATTAATTGTCTGAATTGGACTCCTCAGCAGAGCAGCTCAAGGGAAAAGGTCCGAAGCTCAAGTGTAACTTCTGTGACAAAGTCTTCTCGAAAAACTTTGATCTCCAGCAGCACATTAGGAGGTGAGTTGCTTCCCAGGATGTAGACTCGACCCACTTTAAAGCTGAAATAAAGGATTCATTAAAACAATGTCCCTCTTGCAGCCACACGGGAGAGAAACCGTTTCAGTGTATCGTCTGCGGCCGAGCCTTCGCGCAGAAGTCCAATGTGAAGAAACACATGCAGACACACAAGGTGCTGTGATATAGAGATATCTGCATGATGTATTTAGATGTTAAACACACTAACAGCAGCTGTCTTTACCTTACAGGTGTGGCCTATGAGTGTGGCCAGCACTGTGTCTAGACTACCAATCACAGTAAAGGTGGTGCCAGTGCCCCCCAGTGAGGAAGAAGAAAGCGGGGAACAGCAGCAGGAAAGTGAGCGGGATGAGGACGGGACACAGCAGCAGGGCTGTCAACAAACACAAGCAGAGGAGCCGACGCAAGCAGGTACCATCTGTGAAATAACACACTGTGAAAAGGATGTCAGTGTTCTGGAAATTCCAGCATTTGAATGTGTTGCCTTCCTAAAGAAGTCCTGGGAATGTTGGGAAGAATCAAAGTGTCCAAGTTGAAACAGCAGACTAAGATTCTACTAATAAACGTAGAAATGGAGAAGCTGCTGTCGTTGCATAAGAGAAATAAACACCAACGCTCGTAAGCCGGTCGTGGCATGAGCGTGGGTCAGTGCTCAGGAACTCTTCATTTGATGATGAGTAGGAAGGAGATGTCATCACTGTAAACACACTAAAAGCTGAAAAAAAGTCTCACAGTGTGAGGGAGAACTACCTATCAGTAATAACTCACTGCTGGTTGCTCGCTAAAGTTAGGTGGCTGGGCTCAGGCTTAGAGAGAGGCTGTGGCGCATGGTCAGCCGGAGGGAGCGGAGACGCTGCTTCTTCAGGTTGAAAGGTGCTAGTTGAGGGTCGGACATCTGATCAGCGCGCCTTCTGGTTGCCTCCTCTTGGAGGTTTTCCGGGCACACCCAACTGCAAGCAGACCCCGGGGTAGATCCAGAACCCACTGAAGATCTTAAAGCCCAATTTACTTACACATTGTGTCAGTAGAAAAATGGGCTTTGGTGTAAAAACAAGAAAATACAGAAAGTATTCACAAAGAGAACGCAGCAACAAGACTGTGTAAGAGGTTTGGAGACTCATCATGTTGCATATGTATGAGTTCCTTTCTCAAACATGCAAACTGATTTACTAACATTTGCTAACTGCGCAGATATTTGACGCAGAACAAAAGCAAATTTTTGCATTTGATATGAAAATGAACTGGCTGCACCTGTGTTTGGAAAGCAGCGTAGCTTTTGTAAGTCATCTGTAAAACTCACCACACCAATGAGCGCTTTTTGAAGATTGTACTGACATGGTATTTTGTCGCGTTTAGTAAATCTTGCCGTATATGCCCTGCCTGACCTGGGAATACCTCAGGATCTCCCGAGAGGAACTAGAAAACGTTGCCGAGGAGAAGGATGTCTGGAACACTTTGCTTTGCTGCCACTGCGACCCGATTTTGGATAAGCACGAGTTAGTCAATGGACGGGTTTCAACATTTTGCTTAAAATGTTATTCAGAGCAACAATTGAAACTCAGGAGAAAACAGTTATGTAAAGTTAGAGGTAATGATCAGTTACAACATGAGACGATTTAAAAAGGAAAGTAAAAAATGGACCTGATTTAAATTTGGTCAAACTTCTCTCCAAGATTGCATCCTCGCACACTTCTGGACTGTTTCCAGTCCGTGTCTGAAGCGCTCACAGGAAGTCCTGTTCTCACCCTTTGCACCATTGACTTCCTGTGTCAAACCAACCTGACTGCCATGTTGAGACGCTCCGGTGGTGATCTGACCAAACAGCAGTTTTCCACAGGGTCCAAGCCCAGATGTGGTGCTCCAGATCAGGTCCAGGAGCTTTCTAGGTAAACACTCTGAGCTGCTGGAGCAATGCAGTTGTCGTTCAATACTACTCAGCCATTTGCCTCCTTTGTACTCCTAGCCAAATTAACAGCTGATAGGTCTGACGCTGACACTGCTTGACACCAAGTCAGAGGGAATGAGCAAGCCAGAAATAGCAGCGGTACTGAAATCAGTGCAGTGATTCTAAGGAGACAACCCTGAATGTGACAGCAGCCAGATTTAAATCAGGCTTTGTCCCTCAGCTGTAACAGATGCTTTTGGTGTTCCTCAAGAAATCTGTGTGTTTGTCGGTAATGAGGGTGACTGTCACTGATAAATCAGCCTCCACTATCTTTTCATGGCTTCTTGACACATGTGGACACTCCCCAACTTTTAACAGTAAAAATGGCTCACAGCCCTCACTGTAAACTCAATGCTTGACTGCAGAAGCACCTGGGGAGCTGGAGGAGAGAGTGGCTGAGGTTCGGGCTGATCCAGAGGGCAGCCAAGTGGAGGATGTGCAGAGCAGGCAGAACCAGCAGTGCCCGGCTCAGATCAAACAGATCGTGGTGATAGACAGCTCCTACCAGTGCCAGTTCTGCGCCAGCAGGTTCAAGACCTACTTCCAGCTCAAGTCCCACCTGACCCAACACAAGGGGGAGCAGGTGAGTCCAAAAAGGGGGTGGCAGGCAGGTTAACTGTGTGTGTCTGAGGAAGAGTTGATTTGGGGGCAAATAAACCTGTATAATGGGAGGCACAATTCATAAACATATGATGGTTATGCATTAGAAAACTGTGGTAGTGAGGTGGATTGATTGACTCAAAACATCCTGTTTTCCCGCAGGTTTATAAGTGCGTGTTAAAGTCCTGCTCCCAGACCTTCCAGTTGCTGGATCAGTTTTTGGAACACATCCGGACGCACCAGGAGCAGCTGACCTACCGCTGCCACCTGTGCAGCAAGGTGTTCCCTTCGCTCTTTGAGCTGGGACTCCACCAGTACTCCCACTCCCTCTGCCCACAGCAGAGCACACGCAAGGAGGCCACCGTGTACAGGTCAGCTCAAGCATTTATCCTCGAGTGGAAGAAGGAATAGAGAGAAGAAGTTTGGACAGCTGGAGAGCGCCTGCTTGCATAAATCCCATAACAGATATGTCATATTCCTCTGTTCCATAGTTTGTCTTGAGCAGGTCTCATGTTCACTCTTCTGCTGCTGTAAATACTCACTCGTACTTTTAGACTTTAGCAAAAATGATATATCTTGTCTTACTTTGAACTGTATGTCTGTTAGTCATTTGTGCAGACGTCAGACTGAACGCACTTCTTCATAGGATTTGTTAACAGTGACAGTTTACCTTTTTCCTGCAGATGTGTGAAATGCCAAAGCCGATACTCTACCCAAGAGGCACTAGAGCAACATCTTCTAACTGCGTCGCACAGCTTTCCCTGCCCACACTGTCAAAAGGTACACTGTGACACACCCGACATTTCACCTTTTATTCATTTGTAAAGCTCTGTGTATGCGCATGTTAAAGAAGGCGTCAGCTTCCCTGTGCCTAATGCAGCTTGGCCTGAATGGTTTAGTTTCTGAACATAGGTTTGAGCTGTTTAGGCTTTTTGTTTCCCGTGTCAGTGCAGTGTCTGACTTATGCCCTTTGCGACCATCAGGTCTTCCCGTGTGAAAGATACTTCAGACGCCACCTCCCCACTCACGGCGTTGGCGGCAGGTTCAAGTGTCAGATCTGCAAGAAGGCCTTTAAGACGGAGCACTACCTCAAACTGCACACACGGATTCACTCAGGTTATCTTTCCATCTGTTTTAGATTTAGCAGTATGGCTGTGTTATATGACCTGTTAGACCGCAGACTGTATGTAAAACATGCACAGTTTCCCTTCTGTTCAGTTATTATGAAGGAGGGATTTATTAATCCCAGAGGAAATAACAGGACATACTAGAGCAGACACTAGACATGGTGATGATTAGGTCAGGCTGCATGACAAGAAGGGGGGGTGGGTTGTAAGGTGGTTTGCAGATGTACAGCGACTGGTTATAGCATCTCATGAGATGTGAACACCTGATTTTGTTCGTTGTGCGCAGAGCTTAGTAGTCAAAGTAAAGGTGATATGTCTGTGAAGGTTCTCAGTCATCCAGGTCATCGTAGTCGAAGGAGCGTCTGGACCTCTTTACGTTTCACCTCTCATCCAAGAAGTTTCTTCGGTTCTAAGAGCAACTGGTGGAGAGTCCCACCAGCCCTATGGGAGTGTCCCCAAGAGGGTCATGGACCCCCGATTGATCCTCTATCTAATCACACGAGCCATAGAAGAGCCACCTCCATGGGACAAGACTCGGCGGTCCATCTGCATCTAAAGGTCAAAGGTCACTCTTTCAAGGATGCCAATGTTCACATTTTGGACAGAGAAGAGAGATGGTTTGAAAGAGGAGTGAAAGAAGCCATCTATGTCCACATCCACTGTGAATGACTTTGAACAGAGGCGCAAACACCAACTGTCTGCCATCTACAATCCAGTTTTGTGATCCTTCCCAGATGCCTTAATGCCCACACACATCCTGGGCCTTCTGACCTCAAGAAATCACATGATAGGGTGGGGCTAGGTTTCACAATGAGTTCACCTGAAACCCTGGCTGTTTTCACAGATTGACTCGTGTGATTAGATAGAGGATCAACAGGCGGTCCATGACCCTCTTGGGGTCACTCCCAAAGAGCCTAAAATCTGGGACTCTCCACCAATTCCTCTTAGAACTGAAGAAGCTTTTAGGATGAGAGGTGAAACGTTTTCAAGGAAACTTAAAGAAGTCCAGACGCTTTTCTTTCCAAGCTCCTTAGACTCAAAGTAAAGGCGTAACTTTGATGCTGATTCCATTTTCCAGGTGAAAAGCCATACAAATGTTCCCTCTGTGAGGCGATGTTCAACAGGAAAGACAAAGTGAAACGACACATGCTCATTCATGAACCCTTTAAGAAATACAAGTGTCCCTTCAGGTAAGACCCTCAAGTGGGGAAGCCCTGTTCACTTGTTGTCTTTATTCACTGTTTATTTTTCCTTTCCTTTCTCTACATGTTATTCGGTTTTGGTTTTCTCTTTTTCATCAGGACACATGTCGGTTGCACCAAAGAATTCAACAGACCAGACAAACTCAAGGCCCATATCCTGTCACACTCTGGTGAGTGAATAACACCAAGAGTATTTTTGAGGAAAAAGATGGAGAAGGAATGTTAGGGATCTTCTGTTAGCTTCAAACGTTCTTTTCCCAGATCTACAAACTAAGCAGATTACATTTTTTGGAGCGACAGTATGTATATACGTATATTTTAATGCATCATCACATGAATTTTCTTCCAGGTATCAAGCCCTACAAGTGTCTGTTCTGTCAAAAGGCATTCAGCCGCAGGGCTCACATGCTCGAGCATCAGCAGTCCCACACAGATAACTACCGCTTCCGTTGCTCCACCTGCAACAAGGGCTTCACCAGGCAGAGCTATTACAGAGATCACAAATGTCCCACCGCGGGAAACGACCTGGAAGCAGAAATGGAGACGGGAGAAACGGAGGGAGACGAGATAGGCTGCACGCACATGGCCGAGGAGAAGGACGGAGAGGATGAGGAGAGAAGGAGCGGGTTTACGAGGAAAGCAAAAAGGACAGAGACGGGGGGAGATGATGGACAGGAGGGCGATGGCACAAATGGCAGCCGGCAGCAAGTGGAAACACATGGAGAGGCGGGAGAGGAGAGGAGGAATGATGAGGGCTGTCAGGCTGCGCTGTCCATCAGCGCCATCGAAAGGCAGGCAGAGGGAGAAGAGGAGGAGAATGACGGGGTGAATCATGGTGGCGGGGGACGGGAGCAGATTTCAAGCGATGACCAAAACTGTTTGCAGCAGCCATGTTTGTAGTCCTAATGCCAAGGCATTAGGATGTTTCTAGGACCAATCGACGAGCTTTGTTATCCTTTTTTTTCTCCATTTAAACCACACATTTACATAACATTATTTGTTTTAAATTAAAACGTCACTTTAATCATTACACTGGATTAACAGGAACTGGAAGATTTGCTGGGATAGCTGGGATAGGCTCCAGCACCCCCCGCGACCCTGAAAAGGGATAAGCGGATGCAAATGGATGGATGGATGGAAGATTTGCAGGATCTGTTGGATCTATGATGCCCAGTGGAAAGTTTCTAAATTCTTGTGTTATGTTAGGTTCGAGTTCAAACCACGCCGGGTCCGTCACCACATAATCTCAAGTCTTTGCCAAAATGTTCTGTTTTCATGTCATTTCATGTAACTACAAATAAAATGACTTTAAGCTTTGTACATGACTCAAAGTGTATTTGTGTTGCTTTAAGTGCATTGTCTTTGTTTTACCCGCTCCACTTTGATTCAACAGCTCTTGGTGTAGATATTGAAATTTAACTCAACTTTCTAAAACAACTGTGGTTAATTACATTTAATTCATGATTTGACAAGAGGGGGTGATTACTTTTTCACCCAGGGCCGAGTAGGTTTTAACAACTTCCCCTAATGAATGAAATCATCATTTAAAAACTAGCCGTATTTACACAGGTCACCGTTGACTGATTAAAATTCATTTGATGTTCTAAAACATGTAAGTGTAACAAATACACAAAAAACTAAGAAACCAGGAAGTACTTTTTCCACAGCATACAGGTACATTGTTTTTAACCTCAGCTCAGTTCTCAGTGGATGGTAATTTTTCCTTTACTGTTAGTTTTAGTGATTCATTACCATTTCATTCATAATGGGTGAATCACCCAAAACGGTTTACAACACCAAATTTCACTTATTTAACTACTTCTGTATATTCTTTCACCTGGATTAAATTATGCTTTAGACCAGTGATTCCCAAAGTGTGGAAGAAACCTGGCTTAAAATTAAACACATGTACAGTTGCATATTTATAGAAATGTAATATAAAAGGTCAATTCAAACCAGTAAATGGAGGTGGTCAGTTTGTGAGTTCACTCATTACTCTGACCTAAGTTTACTGCTCTTGTTGGTCTCCCAGTAACAGGTGGGTCACACATTGGCCTTTAACATTTGCATATGCCTGGGTAGATTTAGCAGTTTATAACAGACAGCCTGCGTTGACTTTCTTGACTTTGGGAATGGCTGCCTAGACCTTGACCCTCTTACTGTTGGGTAACTGCAGTTGGAGAGGATTTTAGGTCAGAGCTCCAAGAAAGCATGCGAGCTTGCTTACTGGAAAAAAGAAGCAGGATGCATCTGGCTTAGTAAATATTATGATAGTGTGGGTAGTGAAACGCCACGTGTAAGCAGAATATGCTTAGCATAGCAGAGAGGATCAGGAACCAAACCACAACTGTGTCCTTAAACCTGCCAGCGCAAGCAAGAATGGAAGAAAACTAAGGTGATAAACAAGATGATACAAAACGTCTTCTTTACCAACCGCATCTCAGTAAAGGCGCGCGAGCACACACACGCGCACACACGCACTTTTTTTAAATTGAATTTATTAAGGTGGCATTTTCTATATTACACATCTTTCATATACATCAGAAATTAAACAGGGAAAAGAAAATAGTGTTACCATAAACCTCTTTTTAAAACCTCTCTTTTAAAAAAGAAACTTTGTTATTGACACCATTTACAACTTTGTTTCATGTACAGGGGAGTGACAGCGGTTTATTTGGATATGGAGGCTTCTAGACAAAAAAACAACAACAAACAAACAAAAAAAAAAGACCAAAAGAAAGGAGCTGTTAATATTTACATATCTATGCAACTATGTTCCCAAGATTTTAAATATGTGATCGACCCAGAACAAGATCAAAACGTCATCCTGCATCAGGGAAAACAATCTGAGGCAAAACTGTAAATAGGCAACTATACCAACTTTCCATCTTGATACATTCATTAGTTTTTAATGCTAGCATTGTCTCAGTAGTTGTTATCCTAGCTGAGGTCACACTTGGCTATTTAAAAACAAGCCACGTGACACCCCCCCCCCCCCCCCCCCAACCTGGCCC
>VOQK01009517.1:29987-40374 GCA_015052645.1 Benitochromis conjunctus | reverse complement strand
ACAACCAGCTTCTCACCTGTTGCGCCTCGCTCTGCCGAGCCGTAAACTGGCCCATTAGTGTGTGCGCAGCTGGACGGGCCCAAACGGTAAGTAGCGCTCGCTTTCTCTCTTACCGTTGCCTGTAAGTTTTTCTTGTGTGTTTTTTCTTATTCTCCTCATCTTCTGAATACTTGCGTTCCTTTTTCTGCCATTTCTTCCCCTTTTTTAGAGCTTCTTTCTGCATTTTTGTTAGTTTTTGCTTTGTTGCATGCTTACTGCTTGTCTTAGAATAGTGATGGTAAGTATTAAAATGCCTTTTAATTTAATAGAAATTAAAACAAATCAAAAACGTAAATGATCAAAGTGCTAACAGAAATATATATAGTGGCATTTTTAAACATGGATAAGCTGTTTTGTAGCAAGTGGTTGTGGGTTTTCTTCGTCTTTTTTTTCCCTGATTCTACAATCTGTCATAGTGTAGTGTCACATAATAATAAATTAACATTACGTAATATGCGTGCTGGCTAAAACTGCCAGGTCATACAGAAAAGAGGATGAATATCAACTGGGATTTTGGTTTCTTTCTTTTTGCAGAATGAGATTGCCATTGCTGGAGTGATTGACCTGGGTACAGTGGAAACATTCCCAGTATTCCGAGCAGCCCAACGTGGTCTTATTGACCAGGACACCTGCCATGTTCTGCTGGAGACCCAGCTCATTATGGGTGGGCTCCTTCAACCTGACTCTCCTGTCAAACTTTCACTGGAGCAAGCTCTAACTCGAGGTCTAATTGACAGCCATACCAGACAGTCGCTGTCTGAGCTTGAGAGTGCCTTGTATTTGGTGGAACATACCAAGACTGTGAGTGATGGACAGCAAGAAAAGCAAGCCTTGCCTGTAGTTAGAGCCATGGAGACTGGGCTAATCAGAGAGGAAGTGGGACTTCGCATTCTCCAACTCCAGATGAACACTGGAGGATTAAGACATTCAACTGGAAAAATGTTGAGTTTGGAGCAAGCAGAAGACAAGAGACTTTTGTCTCCCAGAATTATTACCAAGCTCCAGTCGAGACTACAACACAGAGAGCTGATCGATCCAAACACAGCTGAAAAAGTAAATCTGTGTGAGCTGCAGCTCCGGTGTGTTCTCGATGATGATTCAGGTCTTCTTCTTTTCCCTGTCAAGCAGCAGCCTGGAGGAACCGTTTGCCTCCGTTCTGGAAGAAAAGTCGGTATTTTCCGTGCGGTGCAGGAAGGACTGATTGATCGGAAAGTTACTGTACGACTTCTTGAAGCTCAGCTTTTTGCCGGTGGCATTGCAGACCCACGATCTGGCCATCGACTGACAGTCGATGAAGCTGTTCGCCATGGGCTTATGGACCAGGATCTAGCCTGTGCCATGTTAGCACGTCAACTGCAAAATGGGGGCATTCTAGACCCTTTCAGTGGAGAGCGCCTGGACTTAGAAGAGAGTATTCGCAGGGACCTTCTCTCCCCTCGTTTGGCTCTGTTGGTCCTTGAGTCTCTCTGGACTTTTATGGGCTTGCTCTGGCCTGAAACTGGAGAGGTTTTACCCATTGCTGAGGCTGTTCAACAAGGTGTGATCTCAGGGGATCTAGCAAGGAGCACGCTGAGACAACGACATGCCATTGGGGCTTTGTACAACCCAGAAACCCTTCAGGTGCTGCCCCTGAACAGGACTGCTGAAAAAGAATTAGATCCCAGTGCGGTCAGTTTTCTCAAAGAAATTGATATACCAGATGTTCTTTCCAACATGAACCAATCACGTAACCCATCTCTAAACCGTCACAGCTGGAGTTCTACTAGCTCCTCCTCTCCTCCGTCCTCTCCATTGCCTCCATCCTCTCCCACAGGCCTTGTGTGGGAAAATACATCAACAAATGGGAAGGATCCTGAAAAGCAAGCCAAACACAAGCTGCTGTTTCACCTCATGACTCACAGCTATGTAGATGCTCATTCTGGAAAGCGCCTTGTGCTGCTAGACCCTGAGCTAATGATGATGATCAAGGACGCTGACATGGTTGCTGGAGAATCTGGAGTGAGTGACGACAACAGTTCCAGTTTAGTCACACCAAGTAAGGATTTTGAGATTAGTGGTAGAAGTGGTCTAAAAGAAATGCATGATGGGGAAAGAGACAACAAATCACTGCAGCAACCATCAGAACCCACAGATGATTTAGCAAAGGTAGATGAACAAAAGAAAGAAATGACCAGCAGTGACAGTTTAGCTTCAGCTAAATACTGCAAAGAAGAAATAACAAAGAGCCCAAATGAAATTCTACACACTGAATCCTATCCAATGGATAGTCTTGTGCGAGACAGTGGAAGTACAACTGCAACAGAAGTTATTGAAATAGCCACAGCACCACTCAGATCAGAGGATAATGTTGAAAGGCAGACATTCAAAGAGCTCATCCCAGAGGAAAAACTAAGTGAAGATGTTAACTTAACAGTATCTCAAGATATAAAACATTCCCAGGCTGAATCAGAAATTATAAAACAAAATGTGGCTGTAAAAGAGACTGACTCAAAGCAAGCTAAACATGTTGATATCTCTGAAGCAGTAGTGGAGAAGCAAGAAGAGGATGCTGAAATGGAGAGGTTAGTCATGCAGCTCAAACAGGGAGGTCTAATGACAGAAGAAGGGGAAAAGCTGCTGCCAGACGAGGCAGTAGCCCAGGGTGTCCTTCCTGGCCATACAGCTGTTAAATTAATGGCTCAAGCCGGTTTGTTTGGGGGGTTCCTAGATGCCAGCAGTGGGGAGTCACTTACCATGGAGGAAGTTATGCAGGAGGGTTTACTAGATGAAGATCTAATGTGGGGTGTCCTAAAGTCAGATAAAACCCTTGCAGGGGTTGTGGATGTGGAGAAAAGGCAAATCTGTGGGGTGAGGGAGGCAGCTCAGGCAGGGTTGATTGATCCCAACACAGCCTCTCGACTTCTGGAAGCCCAGGTGGCATCTGGGGGGATTGTTGACCTGCGTAGAGATAAGAAAGTCTCTGTGACTCTAGCAGCAAACCTGGGGCTGATTGAGGACGATCATAGAGAAGAACTTGTAGCACTGGAGAAGGCATGCAAGGGAAAGGATGCAGATTCCTCAACATTCCTGAAGAAAGCCAGTTTGCAGCTTCAGATGGAAGGTGTCCTCGACCCAGAGTCTAAGTCTCCGGTTCCTATAGAACAAGCTATTCACAAAGGCTTAATTATACCAGAGGAGGCTTATCAAGTCTTGGCTAGGCAAGTGGCTGAAGGTGGTATAATTCACCATCCTTCAGGCATGAGGCTTCCAGTTTACGATGCTGTTGATAGAGGACTAGTAGATCGGTCCGTTGCTCCTGGGTTAGAGGAACTTGAGTGGGTCTACCAAGGAAAAGTCAGTCCTTCACATCGCCCAGAAGCTTTTGTTTTCCAAGCATCAACAGGAGCTATTTCAGACCCTGACACCGGAATCAAACTTACTTTGACAGAGGCAGTTTCTAAGGGTCTTCTAGATGAGAACAAAGCCAGTGAAGTCATGGCTTCTCCCACAGTAACTCAAGGAGTGCTTGACCCCCAAACAGCACGCATTGTGCCCTATTCAGAACTTGTAAACCAGGGTAAGATAGATATTGAAACAGGTAAACGCTTCTTGGAGGTGAAACCATTCCGTGGTGTTCAGGATAAGCAATCAAATGAAACACTGACCCTTCCCGAGGCAGTTGCATTACAGAAAGTTGATCCAGCTCCAGCACTGAGACTTCTCCAAACCCAGGCAGACAGCGGTGGGATCATTGATATCAGAACTGGAGAAAGGCTCTCCCTGCCTGAAGCTTCTAAGAGAGGTTTAGTTGGAGATGATATGGTCACAGAAATAGCTACAAACCAGTTTTTGAAAGGAGGCTTAGTTGATCCTACTACTGGACAACGAGTCTCAAGTCTCAGTGATGCAACTGCTTTAGGACTGATATCTAGGAATGTGGCTTTAGAGATTCAGGAGAAAGTGATGTCAGTAGACACCGAAGGTGGTGAAGAAAGTTCTACATATGTTGCCTCATCAGATAGTACATACAGCCCTGCTATCATATTGTCAGCATCAAGTCCAGACAGTCCAGCAAACTGGTCTGATGTGAACACTGAGGAGCCCATGAAATCTCCACCTTCAGAGAGAGATTCAGAAGCGGTGCGAGATGAAGAGAAGACACTGACATCTGTACTATCAGATCAGTTAAGGTTATATGACACGACTGCAGATGAGGACAAAGTGCACGAACCTGAGTCAATGGAAGAAAAGTCTTCAAAGCAGCCAGATGAGTCCATGGACATCTTATTTAATTTTGCAACTAATGTTGAGAAAAGAATCCAGCAAGCCATAAAAGAAATTGAACCACAGAAAGACACCACTAAATCACAGAGTCTTCCCAAACAGGAGGCAGATGAGAGACTGCAAATAAATGATGAACAAAGGAAAAGCATTATCAGAGATTCTCTAGGAGAAGTCAAGCCAACACGAATCTATCATGCTGACAAAGATTTACAGAAAGAGCACAGAACAGGTGTCAATGGGGAACCTGTGCAGGGTGGGGAAAAAGAGCATGTTTCTGAGGATGGAAGATTGAAGCCTAAGACGACAAGTCCTTTGGCAGTAATGCTTACAGATGACATGGAAAGCAAAAAGGGTGATGAAAGGTCAAATTTGGGAAAAGAGGAATCTAGAAAGGATGACGTGGCAGTGCAGAATGATGATGGCATAAATGAGAAAGTTCAAGTGGTGGAGAAAGAGAAGCCCTTAAAGGTTGAAGATTTAGAGATCAAAACCAGCACTCATTCTGAGGAGTCAGCACAGTTATTGGCGTCTGCTTCCAAGGAGTGTGAAAACAAAAGCAAAAAGAAGAGGAAAAATAAAAAGAAGGGAAAGGGTAAAGAGGCAGAGAGTGAAACACACCCTCCAGAGGTAAAACATGCATTTCAAATTGATCAAATTGAGGAGATGGAAGGAAAATCTGGAGGTGTTAATGCGACTACAGCATCACAAGACATAAATGTGAAATCAAAGATTCATGGTCAGGCAGCTTCTGAAGGGCCTTCAATCAAAGGACAACACATAAGGACTGATGGAAAATTAGAGGTTGAGAATAATTTGGTAATACAGGGACAGAAAGAAGCCTTAACACTAATTGCTGAACCAGAGAAAGAGGCATATAAAATATTAACAGCTACAGGAAAGGCTGATCAGAGAGAGGGGATGAAAGGGAAATCTGAAGAAAAGGATTCTGTCTCTCAGCAACCAGAAAAACCAGAGAGCATTCAGGAGGTGAAGGAAAGGAAAGAGCATGAGCTGCCTCAGAAATCACCTCTACCAGACAGCGAGAAAGCAGCCTTGATCCTGAAGGCCAAGGAGAGCATTCTTAAAAAGGTGTTTGAAAAAGGTGTGAGTGAGAAACAGGCTGCTGAGGAGCTGCAGGCGCTGCGCAAGGAGGTGGGGAAGAAGGAGGGTAAAGGTATAACTGTGAGTGACGTAAAGGCACAAACTCGGCACACTACGGATGATGGAGTGGAGAGTCATGCTGTAAAAGAAGATACTGTCAAGACATCCGATGGTTTATCTGAAGAATCTAAAGAAAAGATGAGTGGCAAGGTGGACAAAATGAAACTGAGAGAAGTGGAAGAAAATCTAACTGTGGAGAAACCGTTGGTCGAGGAGACCACAGAGGCCAAACCGCTGGTGGCTTCTTCAAGTGAAAAAGAAAAGGATGCAAGTTTTGGAAAGGAAGAGATACAAAAAGATATTAAGACGGCTGCATTGGTCCAATCTAAAGAAACTCGGACTAGTAAACAAAGTAAGAAGAGCAAAAAATCCAAGAGTCCCAAAGTGGCTGAAAAAGCTGAGCCTGATACTGAGAAGACACTGAGCAAGGAAAAAGTGGAAGTGACAGCAAGAGAAATTACCACAAAATCGACTCTGGAAAAAACAAATTTGGAAAGCTCAGGTTTGATTCAGGAGCAGAAGGTGAATGCTGAAAGTCGGTCACCAAGGGATATCCTTTCACCTACGGTTGGTGAGGACACAATTCAGGTGGAGACCCCTGCAATTATTATTCAAACAGTTGACGCTCTGGAACAAACTTCAGCACATTTGTATGAACCACAGAGGACCAGTTATCACGTACAGGACATCGTACAAGCGGAAGAGATCAGTGGCAGGAAAGACAAATCCCATTCAGGCTCTGGAGGTGTGATCGAATCCTGTGACCTTTCTCATGATGAACACAAAGTGGAGACTCAGTCCACAGCTGTATCCACGTCTCTGTCCACAGCTCAGTCCACAGCTGTATCCACGTCTCTGTCCACAGCTCAGTCCACAGCTGTATTCACAGCTCTGTCCACAGCTCAGTCCACAGCTGTATCCACAGCTGTATCCACACCTGTATCCACACCTGTATCCACAGCTCAGCCCACACCTGTATCCACAGCTCAGCCCACACCTGTATCCACAGCTCAGCCCACACCTGCATCCACAGCTCTGTCCACACCTGCATCCACAGCTCTGTCCACAGCTCAGCCCACACCTGCATCCACAGCTCTGTCCACAGCTCAGCCCACACCTGCATCCACAGCTCTGCCCACACCTGTATCCACAGCTCTGTCCACAGCTCAGCCCACACCTGCATCCACAGCTCTGTCCACAGCTCAGCCAACACCTGTATCCAAAGCTTTGTCCACACCTGTATCCACAGCTCAGCCCACACCTGCATCCACAGCTCTGTCCACACCTGCATCCACAGCTCTGTCCACAGCTCAGCCAACACCTGTATCCAAAGCTTTGTCCACACCTGTATCCACAGCTCAGCCCACAGCTTCTCATCCGCAGCCTGATAAAACAGCTGGCAAAGGCAGAAAGAAGAAAAATCACCAACCAGTTAAAGAAGAAAGCACTGATACTCCTGAATTAGAAACTTTAAAAAGCCAACAGCAACATCTTGAATCTTCAGAAACGCCAGCTTTGCTCTCAGAAGATGCTGCAGCTGAGTCTGAATCACCTGTAGTCCCACAGTCTGAGAGCACCGAGACCAGGGCAGAGGATGACGCCAGCGAGAGTCCCCAACGTGTGTCAAAGAAAGAGGAAACATCATCTGTGACTGGCAAGGCAAGAGGCAAACTTGTGAAGCTATAAATATTTTTTATTTATTTCAAAGCCCTTAGGTTGGTCAAAGCGTTTTTAAAGTGTCTTTTGTTCTGTTCCCACAGTCATCATTGATGCGTCAGGAATGCTTGGAGCACGACCAGCGACTTGTAGCCCTGCTCTCCATGGTTAGACACATCGAGGTCCAACTCAAACAGCAGCAGCAGCAGTCTGTCGGTCGCAGCCTGATCACATTGGAGGACATCATCAGACAGACTGAGGTGAAATATACACACACAAATATGCACAATTAATTTAATGTTTAAATTTGGTTTGCAGCTTAGTTTGGCATCTTGTTTTCCGTGCGAGACAAACAGTTTAAGGATTAGTGTCTTAATCAAACGGAATCAAGAAGACTTTTGTTTTCTGTTCCTAATCTGTCTCGCAGACTCTGGACCTTGAACTGCGCGACTTGGAGCCCGAGATCAACAAAGAGGCGGAGGCGGCTGAGCGACTGCTGAAGCCCCAACCGAAACATGTTCCTCCTCAACTCCTATTGGCCCTGGAAAAGGATGGGCGGAGCCTGGCTCGAGGATTCGAGGCTGCCAGGGCTCTTTCTGAAGGCATTCTGCAAAGTCTTCGAGACCACAGAGACTCATATAAGGTAACAGAAACAAAATAACAGAGGGTAGCACATGTATGACATAGACAAAGGCAAGATCACTGACGGTGCGCCAACCTTTCCTTCAGGATGCAGTCACAGCTGAGCAGAAGTCACTGGGACAACATGTGGAGAGCCTGCTCTCTTGGCTGACGGAGACAGAGGCTCAGATGGAGAGAGAGAAGAAGAATGACGGTTCAGATCAGCTCATGCAGCAGCTGACTCTTTGCAAGGCAAGTTTTCTACAAAGAAGAGTTTGGAAAAACACTTGTATTTGGGCACTGATTCACTGATTTGTTCTGCCGAGCATTCATTTGTTTGTGTGAAACTTATCTTCAGGAGCTCCAGTCCTCTCTGATGGCTCGCTCTAGTGAGGTCAACAGCGTGGTGTTTGACATTCAGGTGTTCATCTCAGAGCGGGCGCAGGACCTGGCCCCTGAGCAAAGCAGGCATCTTCTGGGGCAGCTTCAGCAGCTGCAGAAGGCCTTCCACAGAGCGTCCGGTGAAGCCCAGGCCTGGGCCGACGCCCTCTCAGCCCAGAGAGAGAGGGAGGAGGAGCGGCAGCGCAAAGAGAGGGAGAAAGAAGAAGAGAAGGAGCGAGAGAGGCAGAGTGCGAGGGAGAGAGAGGTTTGGAAAACGATGATTGAGATGGTTTTAAACGCTGCGCAAGCACTCAGTTAGCTTTCATATTTAACATCGTTTGTTTGTCATGCTGTTAACTGTCATCATGCTAAAAAACCTCACGTTTCATGAACTCTGATGCGTCACATTAAAAAAGCCCAACATAATCTCGCTAACCTCCACCATAGTTTCAGCTTGTAGTGCCATTACGCATCGACTCAGACCTGTTCTCCTCATCTTGGTTTTGTACTTGGACAACTGCTGCTGTTTTTGCAAACGCTTTGCTACTTGACAGTATCACCACCCTCACTTCTACTACAGACACTTTTTATGCAAGTGTGTTTGCTCCTCTGCATGTCTCTATAACATGTGTATTATTAACCTGTTTGCCTTGCTGTTCCAGATTGCCACTGAAGAAAATCGCTTGTGTCACGGCGGTAAAGATCTGAGCTCAGTAAAGCCTTGCTGGCTACAGCGCTTCACTGTTTTTCTTCTTGTCTCATCTGAATACCTGGGAGAAAGAGGAAAAACAGCAATAATAAAAACAGATATTTGTTTGATTTCTCTTTGTATTGTTCGTTTGTTGCTTGTCAGACGTGTTGATGTAAATGTTGTATGTGTGTCTGCCTCTGTGTGTGTTTTAAGTGTGAACTCTGGACACAATCTGCTCAAAGCTTGGCAATGTGCACTACAAAAGTATAGCATCTTATTAGTCTGTGCTTCTGTTAAGAAGTATAAAGATGGTGAAACAAAATCACAAGTGGTCTGCTCCCGAAGTGTTTATGATAGACTCGTCCGTATGAGGTTTGGTCAGGATCAGTTTTCCTCACATTTTTCTTTCTTTCTGGATCTTTGCTCTTCCTTCTCGCCTCCATTTCTCTCAGGTGGTTCAGCAGCAGAAAGCCGAGTGCTCTCACAAACTGGAAGGCCTCAGCATGTGGTTGGCTGGAGCTGCCAGCTTGCTGGCCAGTCAGAGACCTGGAGCAGAGTCAGGTGATGTGGACATCCTGCAAGAGAAGCAGCGGAAACTAAAGGTGTGAAAGTCATACATTAATATATCTTTCATGTTTGTGTGTATCGGATTCAGCTCAGTAATTCCGGATGTCGCACCTATCTTATTTTAATTTTTAGTCACTTCATTCTTATAATTTAAGGGAATGATTTCAAACATCACACTCTTTGTTTCTGTCTTCAGGAAGTCCAGAAAGACCTCCACACTAAAGGCGAGGGCATAGCTGAGGCCATCAGGTCTGTGGAGGAGCTCCTGTCAGAGCGAGGAGAAACCCTGAGCCCAGAGGAGAGGGAGAACCTCCAGGGGGCGCTAACAAGAATGAAGGAGCAGTACAGTGCTCTGACAGATTCAGCCAACGCCACACTGTCCGAGCTCGACACAACCATTAACAACACGGTGCAGCAGAACACACAAAGGGTAAGTGCAGCAATGTGTTCATAGATCTGTAGTGCAGGAAATGTCAGAATTTTAAAAATCACCTTTTTTTTAAAAACGATTTTTTAAATCTCGATATTTTTTTTTATACATTAAAGACATTTAAAACGTTAAAACCTAACATTTAAAGCAACTAGGGTTTTAATTTAACGTCTGCTTTCCTTCTCTGTTTCATTCACATTCAATCTTCTACCCTCCACTCTGCTCCCGTCTTCTCCTCTCCAGGCAAAGGCAGTGGAGGAACTACAGGAGACCCAAACCCATATAGACTCCCTCCTGAATGAACTGTCCTCTCTTAACCAACCTGGCAAGATTTTAGCCGGATCTTCAGCATCCCAGGATGTTATTGATTCACCTTTTTCACCACCAGAGGGCGCTGTGATGTCACATACAGAGATGCTACAGGTTAACTCTCTGATCTATGTTTGGCACGTTTTGATTTAAATACCTTACAATATTACAGAGTTCTGACCGATATCTTTCTGCCAGGCGGAGCTTCAGCAGCTCCAGGCTCAGCAGGCACAGCTGCTGCAGGTCACCCAGTCGACTCGGTCACTTTT
>VOQK01009516.1:52507-74111 GCA_015052645.1 Benitochromis conjunctus | reverse complement strand
AAAATGGCCAGCATTACAAAATGACAGACTAAGCTGTCCGTATTAAAAACTGAGGCAGCCTGTCTGGTGGAGCAGTCATTAGCTTTTTGAGCAAGACAGATCTTCTATCTATGCAAAGGAAAAGTCAATCTGGCAATATTCTGTATTCTGTGAGTGAAATGAATTTATGTGTGGATACTTCTTTGCAATCGCAAAATTGTAAAATCTGATTAAAGATATACACAAGAGACATAACTGCCCCACTATCTAATTGAAGAATATGGTGAGAACAGAGTGGAAGAAAAATGAGAGTTGTCACTCACCTCATAGCTCAGCTAGCATGACATTATTCTCTTTCAGGACCACATGTCTTAACAGATGAGCCTCATTGTTGTTGCATTTAGAATATTCAATGTGTTTTGGAAATATTTTCATGGGTTTTTTTTAATGCTGCTTTTCATGAGAGAAAAACAAAAAACATCATGGATTATTTTTTCCACATTGGCTTATTAGTCCCTCTAAGGAATTGCCCACTATTCCTGTAAAGCCATGTGACCTTTAAGTGTAGGCTAATCTCAGTTTGCCCGTCTGGGTGCTGTGCTTTAATCCACTGACTCTTTATATTCTTTATTCAATCTCTTTATTCAACACTTAAGAGTCCCACACTAGTCTTTATCCAACAAATGTTACATGTCAGTGTTCACTCTCTTATTCGTCCTCGCTTTCTCTCTCACCAGTAAATCACATGTGTCACACAGCAAAAACAGAAGATCAAGCTTGTATCCAGAGGCTTTTTCCCAAATTGATTTAGGACTTACGGTACATATCTGTGGAAGCCCAGGATGACTAAATGAGGACTATATATATGTAATTTTTTTACAGACACTTTTAGAGCAATGAAAAAAGTCAAAAATCAATTTAAAAATTACACGGTAGTTGTCAAATTACGATGGGAGCGATAAGTAGGAGAGCTTTTGGATCAACATGCTACAGCATGTAGATGCTCACACACTGGGAGAGCTACAGCGAGGTCAGGAGAGCTGTTTACATAGCAGGTCTGCTGCATTAGTAAAAATAGCTGTACTATGCCTGTGTGCTTGTTTGTCTGTGTGTCTGGAGATGCATGGTGCATGAGCAGAGTCTTGTGTGAGTGTCGGACTGTAAAACAGCTGTCTGAGACAGTGACTCTGACAAAGATGGATGAGATGGCTACACGAGGAGCTGTCCACCAGGGCAGAGTAAACATTGCCCTAAAGGACAAAAATAACAAACACGAACACATATATTTATTATGTCTCTCTTTTTTCCCCTCATAGACATAGACAGAAATTCTGTGTGTCCAAAAAGAAAGCTGTGAATTGCCTCTGCATTACTGTTTTGCTGAACTGGCAACTAGAAAGAATGCCTGCTCTGAAATCAGATAAATGTGAAAATACGAATGTCATGCTTGTCCGTGCCAGCTGACACAAGACCATACCAGGCATGCACACACACACACACACACACACACAAACACATACACACACACATAGTCAGACTTACATGCTCTATTTCCTGACAGATAACATATTCATTGGATTTTTTTTTTTTCTTTTCCATCGTCAACATGGTGTCACTCAGCGGTCATCAGTTGGAAGAAATTGTACACAAACACACAGAAATGTACAGAAGCACATACGTAGATTTATGAATGACATACTAATTAACAAACCAATATTTCTGCATCAAAATTTGTATGTATTTTTTTTGTTCAGGTCTGAAGAGTGAACGAATGATGACGAGCGCTCCTCATAGTCCACTATCTCAGCTTTGGTATTTTGTCTGTTAGTTTTGGAGGGTGGGAAGTTTGAGTGTTAGTAGACAGTTATATGGATAAAACGAGTCAGAAACAGAGACAGAGAGAACAAACGTAAGAATAAGGCCAGTAGCACTTGCACACAGTCTTCTTCAGCACAGTCGCAGCCTTACAAGCACATACAAACACAAAGAAAGAGAGAAGAGCTGTCTCTTGTCAGCGCCAGTCACTTAGTCACAGTGCCATGGACAGCCACCTTGTACAGAGTAGTTTTCTTTTTTTTAATGGAGCGAAGACAAAGACAGAAAAGCAGCTAAAGGCTAGAAAGGGATAGAGAGATAGAGGATTACAAAGAAAAACACATGGTAACAATAAAAAATACCACCAGAAAAAACAGAAATAAATACTCAGGCATGAAAATGTTTATCTGCTCTTCAATGAAAGGTTAAATGCAGGAGAGGCCTCTGGTGAGCATGAACTTGTCCAGCTGTGTTTACATGAGCATTTTCCTACAGCCTTTTTTATTTATTTAGTTTTTCTTTGTTACCTACTTCAAACCTACTTCAGACCCAGCATACGCTCAGACAAAAACTGGCTCATCCCAAGGACAAAACTCCCAAACACAAACTATACAACATAGTATATACTTGGGTACAACATAGAAGAGCAACCTCGACAGGACAAGACTCAGTTGTACATCTGCATCTAAAGGTCAAAGGTCACTCTTTTCAGGACGCCAATGTTCACATTTTGGACAGAGAAGACAGACTGTTTGAAAGAGGAGTGAAAGAAGCCGACTATGTCCACTGTGAACTGCCATCTTTGAACAGAGGGGGTGGTTTACATGCCATCTGCCTTATACAATCCAATTTTTAACGCCCACTCGCATCTTGCATCAGTTGACCTTAATAAGTCACACTATAGGCAAGGTCTCACAATGGTTTCACCCAAAACCTCTGATGATAATGACCCAAACCCTTCTTCACACCTTGTCTCATGTGATGAGGCACGTGATCAATAATGGGTCAACAAGCCTCTAAAGGGACAACTCCCACTAGGGCTTAAATACCTGGGACTGTCCAACATTTGGTCTGAGAACTGAAGAAGCTTCTCAGATGAGAGTGAAACGTCTTCAAGAAACTTAAAGAACTTCAGTCGCTTTTCTTTCCAAGCTACTTAGATCTTCAGTTGTTACACTCCAAAGAATGTTCTGTCCAAAATGCTCACTAACTAATTTAATTATATATAAATTGTCTGTGTAATTTGGATACATAAGTTCAGTGTAAAATGTTAAATTTAACAGAAGTAGTAATGAAATTTACTTGATTGGTATACATTCTGTTTATACTGAGCCCAAGCATATTTTCCTTAAAGATTAAGTATTTAAATAAATAAACCTTAGATTTTATACATTTCCATTTCATTTTACTCAGAATGATCGGTTCATGTTTACTGAGGGTGAAAAATCATTTGAGTGTCGAAACATTCTGGGAGGATGTGCGCTGATTAACACCTATTCTGTACATCTTCTGTGGGATGTGTTACTTTCCTTCAGTGGCCACGGATTTACACATTTAATCCCATTAACGGCAAATTGTGTAGGTATTTAATTTCTACCAGCCATTTCCCAAAGCCTACCTACACCTGAGACAGCCTTGTGTTTCCTTTCCATTCTGCTGGAGTTTGAAAATCAGCACAGACTTAAAATACTAAATAGTACTGATTGATTTTCATCCCTAAAAGTTTTTATCATCGTCTATCTGCTAGCCCTCTATGATGAAGAGAAGTGAAGAGATCAACAGAAGAGAACTTTAAGTTTTAAGATTTGCAATATCGTATTTCTCTTAATATGGGGTCAGTAAATCCACTTTTTTTTTTTTATATACTTTATTAATCCTGTAGGGAATTAGTCCCGTAGGAAATTACTTCTCTGCATTTAACCCATTCACTCAGTGAAGCAGTGGGCTGCCGTGAATCCAGCGCCCGGGGAGCAGTGTGTAGAGACGGTACCTACCCCTGACCTTCCGATCATGAGGCGAGCACTCTACCTACTGAGCTATCTCTCCTCCTCCACTTAATTCCTGTTTGAAATTTTTAGCTGGTATTTTATGATACAAGTGCAAGTTTTTTCAAGCAATTGGCCCCCAAAAAAAGAGAAGAAATTGCTATGACAAGGTCATTTTAAAATGTTTCTACTTCTCAAACCAAATTGGTGATACTCAGTGGTGATACTCATAAGTGTGTGCCATGTCATGCCACCTGCAATAATAGTGATAACAATTTTTACATGATATAAAATGTTCATATTGCAGTGTAATTTAATTTACATTTCCTAGTGAGCAACAACAAGTCCAGCCCGGGCATGTCTGAGAGCAAGAGCCGCATATCAGTCTCCAATAACAATTTAGTTTCTAAAAAGGGATGTACTTCAACATCCTCTAACAAAGTACAGTACTATATATGCAAGCAGATTGTTCCCGTTAAAGGTGGCAGCAACACAGTTGTTAACCACTTGAGATACAACAGACCATCGAGGACAAGCAGGCTATGAAGAAGGCGATACTGGCAGCTGGTGATGTGCTAACAAATGTAAATAAATGACTCAAACAAACATGGCTGGAGTACTCAATAGCTGCACTCCATATGACAGGAAGAGCTGGTTCAATCAGCTGGACTCACAATGCAACATCCCAGGTAGAAAACCATTTTCAGTTTCAATATGCGCCGCAACTGAAGAAGTACAAGTTTATGTTAATTTAGTTATTGTTAAACTAAAATGTGATCGGCACTTATTTTAAACTTCGATTGTCCAGGGGAAAACACTACCTAGGTTAATTTTCTGCTTACATTTGACTCATGCTGCATCACTGTGTATAATGTGATGTCACTGCTATTGCAGTGTAATGCTGCTGTTGCTGCTGGCACCTTGTTTCAATAGATTCACACTTCAAATTAGGAAGTGTGTCATCAGTGACGGTAGCTTATTGGAAAAGAAGATAGAAAGGAAGGAAAATACCATACATCTGCTTACACTCTTAAATCTGCTGCCTGTGATCTGCAAATACAATAAAAGGTTCAGTATTTTTTTCCCTATATCATCAGAAATATAATTAATGCAAATTTTCTTAAAATATTGTCATATAGTTTGAGGCTATATTAACCAGTAATAGATGGAAGTAGCCGTTCAAACTGCAAATAGTCCTTCCATCCTTCCAGGTTTGAAGTTAATCTTGTACTCTGTATTAAGAAAGTCTTTTTTTAGACACTGACAGGGCTGCAGTGCCTCTGACTCACTGAGGGAAGATTGTTTTTATTCCATTATATGCATTCTGCCTAGCTTTGGTTAGCTATTCAACTCTCATGGTCATTACTGTAGAGAATGTCAATGGTTGCCACTACATTTTATACATTAAGTCCAGTTGGTCTTCTATGATTGAAACACAATAGCCACAGTAAATGATTCTCTGGTCTTTATTTAAGATGAAATATTGCTTTAGCATTAGTGCAGGAGTTTCATGTAGTCTGGAAAGGCAAATCAAAGCGCTGATACCATCCTGTAGCTTCAAGGACATTTTGACATCAGCTTAAACTAGTCTATTTTTTTACATTTTTATTTTCAGTTTGTGATGGGGACAAAGTATTTTTCTGCAAACTTTCTAAAAAGACAAACACAAAAATAACCATCATAATATTATGATGGGCTCTACTGGGTGTATTGCAGTGCTGGTAAATACACCCAGTAGACCCCACTAATGTTACTGTCAAATGAAATCAGATATGAGAGGATATTTAAAAGCAGATTGAAATTTCCTTGTTGAATATCTACACTTATCCCTACTGCAAATGTGCATTGTAAAGATGAGCTTGTGTGCCCCTTTATGTGTTTGTGCTGCTTTAGTTGTAACAAAATGTCTTGTGTTTTCTATCTTTTGCGCTGCCTTATTGTTTTGTGTTGTCAAGTCTCAACTGCCTGTGAACCTGTTAGATCCCTTGTATTGTTGCCATCCTCCTCTCTTACATTCACCAGCTGATGTGAGGCAAGGCCGCCTTGTAGTGCCTGCTGTCTATTTACTCCCATTCAGGGGATTCACTTGAGAGGCCACAGCTCAAATAAATTCACTCAACAGCCACTGCTCAGGAGGGACCTCTTTCTCCCTTCCCCACTTGCTTGCTCATTCTCTCCCTGCCTCTCCCCCTTACTTCCTCTGTTCTTTCTCTGCGTCTTTCCCTGTCTTTGTTCATTTCTTTTTCTTTCCCCGTCTTTCTGCCTCTCTGGCCTCACGTCGATTTGTCCATTTCTCCATGGCCTTTCTGTTTTTCTCCTTCAAACTGATGAGGAGCACTGGTTTAACACTACAGCAATCAACCAGCACCGTGGGAAAGCATGCATGGTGCTGTAAGACATAAAACCGGGCACGCTGAGTTGCTTTTAACCAAGTACCCAAACAAATGCAATTTGATGACTTGCTATGTGAAAATTCACGAGCGGCAGGGTTGAATATGTTGGATGCTCGTTGTTGGTTGGTTACAGAAAGGTAAACCTTTTCCTGAATACATTTTTTTTCTCCTACAGAGCGTTTGACCATTGATTATTCAGTAAATTCTCAAAAGCAGGATGCCCTCCTCTGGTGATGCACACAGATTTTCTTTCGTTCTTTTTTTATTTTTTTCAATAAAGCTCGTAAGGGTGAACACACACAGACACTATGTGTACATAAGCTCGAGAATATACACACATCTGCACACACAGACACCTAATCTTATGTTTCTCCTTTCCAGAAGGAGCATGAATAAAACAGGAGTGCAGAGACTCAGTGAGAAGCAGTGAGAGACGTGGGGTGTGCTGGCAGATCTCTCTGCAGCAGTGGCAGTGCATTCGTGCCACAATCTCCGTGTCTGGACTTACAGGATTAGCTCACTCTTGGACGATGTCTGCTCTGAGAATGCGCACTCTTTTGCTAACCTTTCTGTACAAACATGCTCGCACAGGCACACACAAACACACACACGCACACACACAGACACACATTTAGACACCAGTGTGCACGGGCAGCTCCTGTACCCCATCCTTGCAATTCAATACACTTCCAAACTGTTAAAAAAAAACCAAATTTAAACACTTCATATTCTGTGCAGTACTTATTAGTGTAGGCACTTCTCTCTTCTCTTTCTACTTCACGTTTCTTAGTGCACTTCATTGTCTGTCTCCGTTATGCGTGTGTGTGTGTGCATTCGCTCTTCTTTGGCCACTTTCTGTTTTAGTTTGGTTTATCACTTACCTTGTGTGCCTGTGCTGATTTTGCTTCCTGTCTTTCAGTTTTCTCCTCTTTTTTTCAGAGTGTGGTTTGAAAACCACTTCTTTGACTAAGCGTACAAATGGTACTTAATTATACAAAGCTGTTTACTGTCTTAGATTTAGACTTTGCCTTTCCTTTCCTAAAGGATGTCCCAGTGTATCCTGTGCCAAAGCATATAAGAAGCACCTTTCCTTAGCAGTTAAACAGCTCAACAGCTTCTACGATAGGTCCCACTTAGACTATTTGACCACAGCCGTTGTATTTTTTCCACATTCGTTTCTTGTCTATCTTCTTTATTCTTTCACATGTCTCCGTGCAGTCGCTGCTTTTGCTTTAAATTGCCATTTATATTATTTGCATTTCTTTTTCTGACTTACTTTTGTTGATTTTTTTCCTGGCTTTAAAGTTCACTTTTATTTGCTCGAGCACTGTACTACTTTTTACCTCTTATCACATGAAGAAAAAATTCACGTGGGATATGGTAATTTCATTTATTTCAAATGCTATAATTTTCAAAACAACGCGATCTGATCTGGCACCTTTGAAAACTATATCTATGCTGTTTTTGCTTGATATTCAGTGCTTCTTTTTGCAGGTAAATTAAAACTAGTTTTACCATTAGAATATTTGAAGGTGAAGTATTTAATGTGGTTTTCACGAGGAAGCAGTTGGAACCGAATTAACTCAAACGAGCAATTTGATTATTTATAAGGAATAAGACATCCTCTCTTTCTAGGCAGTAACAGATTCTGTTGGTGGATATATCAGAAATCCAATTCCGTGCCATTCCTCCTTAAAAAATATTGATATCAGTAGTAGACCGAAACCTTGTGTGTGTGTCTATCTCCTTGCTCTCTTAGCTGGTCTCCAAATCAATACTTCAAAATCTCCAGGGTTTCTTTGCCCTGCTAGTGAAGCAGTTATGAATTCTGAAGACTCAGCTGACTGAACCTCTGACCCTGAAAAACGCCCACTGAAAAGAAATGAATGCTGCCACTATGTTATTTCAGTCGCAGTAAACAAATGGAATGTGGAATGTGGAAAAAAAATGCAATGCCTCTCAGTGCTTTTAATATTTGATTCTCTTGAACGACCTCAATTCTCAGAAGGTCTGGAAGAAGAGCCTTATTCCAAAATGAGGTTTCCACTATTTGGAAAAAGTAGTGACACCTACGCTGAAAGCAAGACTGATGGCAAAAGCTCAAAAATAAATAAATAAACTGTCAGACTTTTTAATGGATAGTTTGTTAAAGACGCTGGCTGAATATAACTTTTGCAGACTGGTGTGGCTACAAAAAGATGTTACTAAGTGATTTGTAACAACAAAAAGACATATTCGATCCCAAAACCTTCCTAAGCTTTATGATAAAATCCAACAAATTTTAAGCTTAATAAGTTTGGACTACATTAACTCCAATTCAACATTAACTTAACAATGAAGCCTCCTACTTCCAGCAGGTTAAACTTTAAAGAATATGTATATTTGTTTCATTTGCAGACTCTAATCTTGGTGTGCATTTACTTGCATCCCAATTCTTGTTAGGTAATGGTGTTGTTCACTTGCACTATAAGAAAAATAGAATGAAATATTCGTATTTGTTGTGTATGTGTATCTGTGTTTGACTTTCCTCTGGGTCTGCGTGCAGCTTGGCTCACTAGTTTTTCAGATAAGAGGAGCAGTGGGACTCCTATGAAAGCTTAATGTGCAGCTTCATATTTAAAAGGAAGTGCATTAGGGGTTTTGTGCCCCCATCAACCCTCTCACAGCAGAGCTCTCCTGCCTGCAGCTCTGCTCAAACTCCTCTCAAAGCCAGCGACCCACCAGATCAGTCCACCTCTGTTGCAGCAGTGAAATTTAGTCCCGAATAAATGAGTTTGCATTTAGTTGCAAAGTCCTTTGCTCCTGCAGTACCATGGTTCAAGTTAGCGAATCCAGCACTAGCACAAACCTGTGTTATGGAAGTAGTTAACTTTGAGGTCAAACAGACTGTTTATATGTACGTTTTTACCCGGCTTAGATTTTTGATCCTGCATGTTTTTGAGGTTGTTTTACTGCCTTTACTGTAAATATGTGTGGTCTACATACATTTTTTAAATCTAAAATTCTCCTACCTTCAGATTTTACCTGTTGCATTTTGCATTTTACAATATCGATCAGATGACAGTTTCTCTAGTACAAGAAGAACTCATTTTGGAGATATTTCCCTGATTACCTTCACAGCAGAATTATCCCTGTATACACGCCGACTTAGAACAAAGTGCCAGATTATTTCAAGCAATGTCATTGGTTTCCCAGCACATTATTCTTTAAAGCACCTTTATTGACTTAAAAATTTTATGAATATGTTGTATTCAGGAGGCACACTTATGTTTGTCTCTTTTCTTTTTCTTTACTAAAAGCTCTTTGAGTTTATGTCACGATTTGAGTCTTTCAAAACCAGCTATATATAGCACCTGGATAAAGCAGCCTACTTTTGTTTATTTATTTATTTCCTTCAGTCCTGAATCATGGATGGAAGTGCTCTAATGTTTCTTCCTGGCTATACGGGATGACAAAATAGTCGTGTCTCATGTTGTGATCCATTTTCCAGTTGGTCTGCTGTTCGTTTGGGTGTTGTTGTTCTTCTAAAAATGCAGTCAGGCTAGCAGCAGGATCCCAGCGCTTGTTTGAGGTGGCTGTGTTTCCTGTCATTAAATCCCTTTTTGTTGTTGTCCACCTGGTGGTTTAAGGTCCAGATTGCTCCCAGGTTTTCTTCCAGTGGATGGGCCGAGTGAAACGGGTTATACTAGTTTGTACTTGCAGGTTTTCACATTTGTCTCGTTCGATGAGGGCGATTGCAGAGTTTCAGGACGGACAGTCATATTGCTTCTCTCTCTTACAGGTGATACAAAAAGCATTCATGTCTCATTATTGTTTCAGACCTCAGATATTTTACATAAACAGAACTGGCTTTTACATGACAGAGCAAGGTTAGCTCTTTGTTTCCCAACGTGTTGATTGAGGTAGAAATACAACAGTGAATAACAGTGAGAGAAGATAATGACAAAAGGTAACAAAAGATAACAATGAAGAAAAAAGATGCTGTGAATTTCTGGCAAAGTCATGCACTGACAAGTGTAAGTTCTGAAGACTGTGCCTTCTCTACATTTCTTTCTTTTGCATTTCAAATTTCCATTATAAATTCCATTGTAATAGCTGCATGTAGAATATCACATGCTGATGCACTCTTCACTGTATTTACATTGGCTCTTATCCATGCTAAATAATTACCCATATCTCCATGTCTTTCCATCTGTCCATTTCTGTTTCTTATTGCTTATTAATGTGCTGGAAGAACTATTAGCATTTCTCATATGTGAGTAACGCAGTGCCCCCCCCCAATTTGTTTTTTGAACATTTCGTTTTCTCTGTGTAACTTAGAATGATTTATTTTTTTCAAGGGCGATTTAGACCAAGAATGAATTCGTTCTCTCTGTCTCAGACACACAGTATTAGCCTCACACTCAACGCTTCCCTCGTCCTGCATCATAGTCTCCCAATTACTCAGAGTCAGCGTGGTTCAACGCAGAACAAAGGCTAATTTGAGGCATGTCACTAGCTAATTTGTGACATGTGGCTAGCGCTTTGAAATGATATCACACATAGCCTGTTGAAACAGCTCTCCATTTTGATCTCATTAGCAGCCTAGTTGCATATTGGTGCTGGCCTCACTGTTTATCAGCTCCATAAAAGAAGTCATTTGCGAAGAAAGACTGTTTAACAATTGATCACATCCTGATTTGTATATAATAATTATCTTCAGTCCCACATGTGGTCATGACCGCTATTTATCTGCAAACAAGGAAAAAAGGAAGGGCCTTTAACTGAAGGCTTCTGCTAAATATCATAATATTTAACGACATATCAGTGGGAACATCAGCTAATCAAGCAGATTTGGTTAGTTTAATGAAAATCCACCTAGACCCACTGTATCAAAATGAACTGTCAGTTCAGGATTATAGTAACAAAACACCTCTGCTACGTATTCACTCGGTTTACACCCCAGCCGCGCCCAACCTCAAGATCATAATAATGTGCAAACATACTTCATTAAACTACCAAGAGTCTATTTCTTGATTAATAGATCACTTACTCACACTCAAGCAAATCCAGGAAACTTCTTAGGTCCCTGTGAAGTGCTTTGCACTTTGCAAACTTTTCTAATCAGCACTGATCTGAACAGCTAACCTTGCTGTGTGGTTCCAGCCCACATAGCGTCGTTGGTGTTTTGAGCGTCGGTGGCTTATAAATGTATTTCGCCAGACGAGACAGGTTTTGTTCTTCCCTCTCGTTTAGCTCAATAGGCTCTGTAATTAGCTGGCGGAGTGTGTCTGGGAAGAGGAAGAGCACAGAGGCCTTGATACCCAGACGTGACCATGAAAAGCATTTTCTTGTTAAGTTTTAAAGACTAAATGATTGATGTATTTCCCCCCAAGTGGGCCTGGCGACCTACCGTGCTCTGATCTGAGCCTGCCTTGCCCTGATTGACTCCTGATGAAGTTTTGATTTTTAGTAATTTCCCAGTGCACCTCGTAGTTGAAGGAACGGTAAAAGGGTTTTGTGAGCAGGTATGAAAATATTATTTTCAGCAAGAATATACTGTACAGGTAATGTTTAGCACCATGCGTTTTCTCGATAGAGGTTATTCATACACATATTAATATTTCGCTGATGCAGATCTTTGCTATGTAACTGTTGTGATCTTGTATTCAATACTTCATTTGCAAAATGTATTAATCACAGTGAGGACATTACATAATTACACAAATTCAGTAAAGTTTTTCTTCCGCAGCAACAGTATAAACTTTGCCTAGATCGCCTTTTATTCACTTTCTCTTTCAAATACAAAGAAAATGGATTTCAGGCTTTTGAGTTATTAATTAAGTCCAAATGAACTTTGTAGCCCGTGTAAAATTAAAAACCATGGGCTTTTCTTTCTATATAAAATATACAGTGTTTGTTTGTCTCAGCGTATTAAAGTTTTGATCAGATTTCACGTCATCAAACTTTTACCATCACAAAAGTCATTAGAAAACCAGGTGTGCGTGTGCGTGCATACGTGAGTGTGTGTTTGTCAGTCCTATTAATAAAAACCCATCAGTAAATCCGAGTGAAAGGATTTGGACATTTGGATTACAGACACTTAACTTAGGGATTTAACACTCGCACAGTCTGAAAGCAGCAAAATCATTATTAGCTGTCTGAATGAAAGGTCACTTATATAGAAGATCATAAAAATGGATTCTCTATCTGTTCTTTCCCCAATCTGCTTTCTTTACCTTTTCAAAATAAGTTGGCTGCAAAAGGTTTGCGCTCTGGTGTTTTACAGCCTTCTAAATCTAACTTTTCTAAATGTCACTCGCTATGGGCTTAAAATATGACACTTTGATGGCTTTTTAATTGGTCATTATTGTGCAGCTACTGTGTAACTATAGTAATTAATACATGCAATAAACCCACATTATTTTTCTGTCAAAAAGGTGGTCTTTTAGTCTTAGTTCTGCCATAATTTGCAGATGTGTGCAGGTGTCTGACCCTAACCACAGGTAATTCTTAGCAGCACTGGAGCTCCCTATTTGTGCACGGAAGAAGCTGATATTCCTCCACACACCATAGCTACGTATGGTGATGGGGCATATTTCTGTTGTTGTGGTTCTAAGCTCACACATTCTTCTACCTGTCACATGCTATGTTTCCATGTGAACGCTCGTTCCTGTTGAGCTAATTCGGTTGCTTTGCTCTGACCTCTGTTTGACTACTGTGGCACAAACACTGAACACAGTGTTCCTGACATCATGAAATGGGTGTCTTTTCTTACTTTAGATATTCCAGCGGTAACTCTTTGACCTGTACGCTCCAGCTACTGTATTGTGCAGTGCGTCACTGTTGTGAAGGAGTCGCTGCAGGTTTTCCAGTCACAGTAAATAAAACATCCTCCCCATAGTGGTGAAATATTGAACAGAAGAGGCACTGAGATGCTTGTCTTGTCTGAGGTGGGGGGGTAGAGGGCCAGGGGGGTTGTGGATGCAGAAAAAGCACCATGGCTAGGGTGAAGCAGTGAAGATACGGGTGAAAGCGCATCACCACAGAGAATTCAGTTGGAAGAAATGGTTCTGAAAGACAAAAATGATGGGATGGTAGTAGAAGCTGATAATGGGGACTGTCGGCAGGGTTGCTCTTCCTTCCTGTTTCTTTTGGTTGCTCAAATTGAAGAATTCATACATAAACTGTGCACAAAACAAAGTAACTGCAGCTCATGGTGACTTTTATTTTGCCGTAGACGCGTATGGTCTCCTCTTTGTTCCTTCATTAAGCTCCTGCTCAGTCACCCTCCATAAGCTGCACACAGCCTCACACCAAATATCACACTACACTATCTCTGTTGTCACATCACCACTAACACATGCCTGCAAGGCTGCAGTCGCAGGAGAGAATAACATAACTCTCTGCTTTGTGACTCTTCGCACACGTGTAAGAGGGAGGGCTGTTATTCATGACATGGGCTGCTTGCTGGTGTATTTGTGCATTTTTGGTTTATTGAAAATGTTCGTTGATGTTGGATGTAAGAGTATTTAAAAAATTAATAAGATAATGACTCCTCTTTTTACAAATCTTACATAAATTCCACGTTTTTTTACATGATTCCTTCTGGCCAGTGTCAAATTGGTCAGAGAAAACTAGACTTTTTGCTTATTTTCTGTTGCAAATTAAACATGTTTATAGCATACAGCACCAGTGAGTAATCACTGTGAGTAAAATGCTTAGATTTCAGGTGAATCTCCAAAAGTTTATATTTTTCTTTTTACTCTTGCCGAGTACCAAGAGCATTAAAATGTTTTAAGCATCTGGCAGTTTCATTGTATATTAAGAGATTCTGTTATTTCTGCATATGTTGGTCTTTGTTTTAGAATAGCTCATTCTGCAGTTTGGAGTATATAAAGTATAGTAAAGTCATCATTAAAAAATGAGACAACATAAACATGAAATAATCTACTGTAGCGAAATAATTTAGCTCCATTAACAGAAATTAAATATTCGCCACAGGAAGTCAGGCCTTATCAGAATCCCTGTTATAATTTTCTGTTAGATGTAAGGCCACTTTTTGTTGCTAGCGTTCTGTCATCAGGAAAAACACCCATTGGGGTTGACTAACACCTTACCTCACGCGGTTCCCTGTCTCTGTGTCTGATCTGTCTGATCCCTGTCCACAGTAAAAGTCTGGGACAGAAGCAGCATGAAAACAAAATATAAACCTATTTTCTAAACATCAAACGGCTTCCTAACAGCAGACATGGCTCTTCTCCTGGTCACAAGTTATGCTGGTCCATCCCTGGCTTCTTTTCATTATCCTCCATTTGTCTTTACTTTTCTTAGATGTAGTACTGGACACGTCCCAGCTGGTAATGGGCTCTTATGCTAGATGTAATTACCCACAATACCATTTAGGTGTATAATTTCATAAATGCACAAATGTTAGTGTTACAAATTATCTTTGCTTCACAAATTAATGTATACCGTGATATTCATCCTGAAGACAGTTAGTTGGGAATTTTTAATTGCCTTATATTAGTTTTTGCATGTTATGATTAGAACCATGAGTAAATAGAGTGTTAAAGCATTAATACAGGTCCACTTTCACACTGTCAGTACCTCACATAAAGCTCCTGGTAGCCAATATTATAACACATTTAAACCCACAAAAGAATCAAGGTGTGTGTGTTGTCCGTTCACTAGTATAGGAATATTGGAAACATTCCTCTCATGCATGAAATTAAAGCAAGCCAGTAAAACCGGTATCCTGCTCTACCCACGACTCTGTATGATGCCACTGAGAAGGAATCCCCCTAAAATTAAGGCTGTGAACACAGTTGCCCTACCCACTTTGTATCCAAATACCTGTATGCATGTATGTGGAGGCAGCTAATCAGAAGTGAAGCGAAGAGAGGCTAAAGTTACTTATTTAAGAGAAGGGATGAACTGTGGAACTGCACCAAGGACAAACAAATAATTCTCATGCTATGCTTCTTCTACTATGGGGTTATATTCGTATATATTCTTTTCAAAACCAGTAGAAATTCTAAAAAAGGTAATAGACTTCTGGTATACAAATGCAAGTATAAATAAAAAATATACCCACTTCATGCACACAAAGTCAAAATGTATTCTTTACTTAAAGAAAATGGAAGAAAAGTAAGTTGTTGGGGTTTCCTGCTGTGTCTAAATATGTAATTTTGTCAACCCCTTTCTGTGCATCACGACAGCACCGCAGACACTAATTACTACTTTTCAGCTTGAAATCACAAAGGAAACTACCACCTATAACAAACCTTAAATCAAATGCCTCAATTATTTCGATTGGCATTTGTATGAAAAAGTATCTTCACCCCTTGTTTTAGATATTTTAAGTTGTCAGTCAAAACTCAAAATGCAGACACAATAGATACAAGAGAAAAAAGAGAAATGTTAATTATCACAACAGTTCAAGACTCAACCCCTTCATGTTTACATGAACAGAAATTTGCATGAGTCTAACCTAGCCTAATCTATCTTTGTCATAGAAATGATGTTTTAGGGCTTTTTCTTCTATATGCACATCGATGTTGTGACTCAAATATGAACTCTGACCCAGATCTCATTGATTTATCATGACTTCAATATTCTGTGGCCATAACTACTTATTACAATATTCCACAGATGGGTTAAAAATTATAGATTTGCAGTGTTTTATATCAAAAGGGTCAAAGATGAAGTTTAGACAGGCACTGAAATGGAAACTGCAGTTGACTGGTTGGCTTTTGACTTTGAATAGTCAAAAAAATCTAACAATTCCGAGAACTAGATTAGAACGACTTTGTTCAACAAAGGGAAAGTGAGTAATGTGTGAGGTTTAGTGGGCTACACAGCCTTTGTATGATTAAAGTGTCTGTTTATTTATTTTTAGTATTTCTCAGAAAAATGATTAACAAACTTCTAACAGCTCAGAGATCAGGTCAGGTCATCTACATTGCAGAGTAGATGCAATATTTCATGACAGGGTCGTAGAGTCTTAAAATGCAATGTATAGAACTTCATCATATTGCAAAATTGAAGTTCTGTAATATACTGTATATAGTATGTGAGGCTTTAATAGGAGATGAAGCTGTTCCAGCACTAAGAATGAACAGATACAGCTGCAGGAATACAAAAGGAAAGTTCAGTCAACATGTAAACACATTTTGTCATCTTTAAGTTCTTAAAATCGCTGTATTCAAAATTTGAGTGCAGCAGAATTGCTGTTCCAGAGAGGATTAAATTTGAGAAAACTGGAATATCTAACACACCATTTAACTGATAACCTTCTTAATGTAGAACAACAAATCCTCAATTAAAACGATTCTCTTTAGCTCAGCTTAGATATTGGCAGTTTGCTCGCCTGAAAGCCACGGCAAGTATGAATTTAAAATCCTAGCAGGGAGACCATCTGCACGCTACGCTCAAGTCCAGTAATGAGAAATAATAAGCAAACAGTAAAGTCTGCTTTTGCCCGCTTGTTTAGATATAGTACATTGATTTAACTTTCGCGCCTCCTTTAAACCTGTTAATATTACAGAAAACTGAGTTGATACTAAAAGTTTATTTATTGCTTTCTTGAATATGTAAGTAGCTTTTATAGTAGCATATAAATTACTGGCATATGTGTTTTTTAAAGATGTGCATTGTGTGACTAATTGTTATCTGTGTGGTATGCTGTCAATACAGCTGATTGCATGTGAGCTTGTTGAGAAGCTAGAACCTATTTTTTTTAGATTTTCTGAAAGCACATTGTGCATTGTGTAGACAATGAATAATCTTATTATTTATTCACAGTCCCAAACTCCAAAAAACTTGGGAGACCACAAAAAATGTAAATAAAACAGAATGCAATCATTTGCAAATCTCATAAACCCATATTTATTCATTCAGTAGAGCATAGAAAACATATCAAATGTTTAAAGCTAGAAAATGTAGATGAAATAAATGAAGTAAATGTAAATGAAGAAAAAAAAAAAGATCTGATTCACAGCAAAGTTTTCCACTTTGCTTCAGTCTGTTTTAAATGAGCTTTGGCCGAGAAAAGATGGTGGAGTTTCTAGACCATGTTCACATATGGCTGCTTGTTTGCATGACAGACCTCTAACTTGGACTTGTAGATGCCACGCACGGTCTGTGAACAGTTCACAGACCGTGCGTGCTCCTGAGCTCATGCAGTGATTTCAATGACAGAATCATGTCAGTGTTGCCTGATGGCCCGAATATCATCGGATTTCAATGTTTGTTATTTTGTTCATTCAGCACATGCACATGAATTCATATTCAAATTCTTCACAACTTTCAATTGAGGACCATTATTCTGAAATAATTCCACAATTTGTAGATTCTCCCCCCACCCCTGAATCACACAGACCCACACCCACACACCCATTAAATCATGAATTAACTGTGATTAGCCACAATTTCGTTGGAAAGCTGGGATGAGTTTCGCTAGCTGTACCCAGCTTTGATTGCTGCCAGAGTTGTTGAATCAAGAAATCACTTAAATAGAACCTGTCTGTAAAAGTGAAGTAGGCCAAAAATCAATAGATCATGCTACGATCTTAAACAACAACTGAGAAAAAAGTCATCAACGTCTGTCGGTCTGGAAAGGATTACAAAGTTATTTCTAAGGCTATGGGGCTCCGGTGAACCACAGTGAGAGCCATTATCCTCAAATGGAAAAAAACTTGAAACAGTGGTGAACCTTCAGAGGAATGGCTGGCCAGAATTACCCAGTACAACATCCAAAGAACTACAGGCCTCACCTCAGTTAAGGTCAGCATTCATGATTCAACAATAAGAAAGATGCCGGGCAAAAATGGCATCTATGTGAGAGTTCCAAAGTGAAAACCACTGCCGACCAAAGAGAACACAAATGTTTGTCTCACATTTGCCCCAAAAAACATCTTGACTTGTCTTTTGGGAAAAATATTCTATAGACAGAAGAGCCAAAAATCCAACTTTTTGCCAAATCTGGTATTATACTGAGGCAGCATTTCATAAAAAGATCATCATAGCAATAGTCAAACATGGTGGTGGTAGTGTTTTGGTTTAGGGCAGGCGCTGGCAACCTTTAACTTTAGTAGAGCCATTTTAGCCCCTCCTACCAAACAACAGGACAGACAGGTAGATGATGGATGTAACTGGAAGAGGACAAATTAATACATTTAGTATATGTAATCATAGGGTTACGGTTAACCTTTATCCTAACCTGTGGTTCGTGAGTCACAGCTCTTTAGCCACTGTTTTGAAAACTGTGACAGACAGACGGACAGAAATACAAACCGATAATTCTCCCTCCCTCTGGGGGGAGAATTGGGGTTTTGGGGTGGAGCTTTGGGAGTAGGGGCTCTCTGGCCTATTGTTATGGATTTGGTCCCTGTACAACCATAATAAGAGCTTGGTTTGCATTGCGGGCACTGAGTCAGACCATAGTGACAATCCGTACAAGTAAACAGATAAACAGCTTGCTAAGAAGCTAATGCAATTTTATTTTCTCTCTTGCTAAACAGTAAAACTTCAAAACGCAGTGTTGCCTCTAGAACGTGCAGCTTGTTTATGACAGCTGATAAGTTTTACCTCTAGCTCAGACATTTGCAAAATTACTTCTGGAAATGCAACACAACACAACAAACAAAATAGGAAAAATTGCATTGTCTACAATGTTCCCACAGATGATCACACAAACACGAACACTAAAGCATCTGGTGGTTATATTGTATTTCGCTTTTAAGTGACTAACAGCTGTCCCCTGGTTGATTTCTAATTAGAAAGCTATTGATTACACTCAATACCAAACTTCCACTAGGCCTGATAAGCAAACACAACAGATGTTTCAAAACATCAATATGGGAATCATTATTTAATGAATGCCATATTTTCACTTAGTTTTAGTATCCCATTTCAAAACTTAAGTACCAACACATTCCTAAATTAATGAGCTGCAGGCAGCACCACAGTTTCAGACCAATATAGCAGTTTTAACTTTTCTCTGGCAACTGCACGGGAAACAGAAAAAAAAAGCAGACAAGTGGTTGTCTGTTTTTAATTGTCAAATCTGCTATATGGAGCTTTTGTGTTTCATCTTTCAGCCCCGTAATTATGCCACAAAAAGTGGATTTGTACAGTAGTTTAGCAAATATCTTACCTCTATTCTAATTTATTCTGTACCTTTTTCTACCCCAGTCTGGCAAACGTCGACCTGTATTTAGCAGCACTAATTAGATCAGTTCTGCAGCACAGTGGGAAACAAGTTGGATGTCACTGGCGGTTATATTTGTGCTCACTGGTTAGGATTTGGTAGTTCTACTTCTAATTTTGTTTTATAACAATCGTATCATAATAGAAATGCTGAATGTAACCACTCAAAACAAAATATCAGCCAGAAATTTCAGTGGCGACTTGATATAATTGATAATGACAATTATATTGATAGTAATATAAAATGCTTTTGTGCGTACTTGCTCATTATTTTATTTGTAAGTCAGCCTGCGCACACAGAAGAAGGTTTACCAATATAAACAGCATGGATGGATGGATGGATGGATGGATCAGATAGATCAAAGAAATCAAATCTTATTTTTTTCTTACTTTTGCCACGTGATGGTAGTTTGGGGTCAAGAAACACATGGTGCAAGAGACTGCTTTTGATGTTGAGTGTTGATTTACAAGTTTTGACAGCTATTAAACATGCCTCAGGTTCAAAGTCATGCTTCAGCAGAGTGCTTTAGTCACGTCTCTGCCCCTGCGGTTCACCCTGAAGAGGGTCCCCAGCGTCAGTTCTTCTTCCCAACTGAGGAAAAGACAAAGGGAGGCATATGGCAGCAGAGACACTATTAGGAAACTTTCCACTCAAAATCTCTGCACCCAGTGGTCTTGGCTAACTTTTGGTGTCTTAGAAGTGCCGTTCAACTCCATTTCATTAGTTCAGGCTTGGAGATAGATAGTTGGTCCTCTCTCCTGTTATGACAACTGTTGAACCTGCCAGGTGCACACACTGCTCTCAAAACAGAAACTCTTTTTCATAACACACAAACATACCGCTTGACCATACTTGCACTGGATAATGCTGGTTTAAAAGTCACGCACAATGCGATCTTGCTGTAATGAGGAACATTGTGATCCAATCACGAAACTGGTTGCGACTGCAGCTTTTCAATAGTCCCGCGTGACACAGGGAAATGGCATTATCTGTTAAATGGAACTATTTCTCTCCAGAGGAAATAGAGTTGAGGTGCACTGCCAAGACTGTAGTCAATAGCAAACCTAGATAATCAACACAATTTATAGAGAATCATTTTGCTGTAGCAGTTTTTAGCATGTGTAAACATAAAGATTTGTTTGTTAATTGACTTCACCTGTAGCGAAACTGCCTACGCAACCGGATTTCCATAAACATTATTTGTTTCATTTACTGTTTAATTATACTATTTATACTCATTCTTTCTCCTCAGTGAGTGTCTATACATGTATGTGTTCACGCATGCACTGTGCCTGTGCGTGCGTGCGTATGTGACATCACACTCAGCAACCCTCGCTAAACCCTCTTATCCTTCCTCTGGGGGCACAGCTTAGTGTAAACAAAGGGAGAGAGCGCAAAGAAAGGGGGAGGCGGAGTGGATTATCATCCCTCTCCTCTTGAATCCGGGGGAGATCAGCGAGTCATTTACACAACATAATTCATTTAAGATGTATTATTCCCCAAAAACTAATGGACTTAAACACAACAGCTGTTGCCAGCATATGACACACTCCAGTCGGTTAAAGCAACCAATCAAGGCTGGGGTGTCAATGCAGTTTGGTTTTCCAGCATAGAAGCTTCCCCCTTTTGATGCCTTGGGAATTGCGATGTGTGTCTCTCTTCGCCTCCAGCCGTGAACTTCAGTTAATGAGAGGCAGAATTTCTATAGTGTACTTATTTTATATAGGCTCTTATACACATGCACGCCATTACCTCTTCCAAGCCAGCTTCCTAACAGAGCTCAAGTATATACATATATATATCACTTATCATCCTTGTTATAAATGAGTTCAAATGCCGAAAAATCATAGATGCACACACACGAATATATATATATGTATGTATATTTTTTTTTTTTAGCCCAGCTTAGCAAAGTAGCAGCAGAGAAACTATAGTATTGCCCACCTTAAGAATAGCATCAGCGGAAATGAATGACTTAGTGGATGCATTATTTTCTTGTTGCAATGGTCTTTTAGTTTTGCAAAGTGCTGAATTGTGTTGCGCTTGACATGTTTTTGGAAAACAATCATCTATACTCAACTCTTTTTGTTTTTTGTCATTTTGCCTTTCATTTCCTCCTCCTGCTGGCCTGACTGTTACTGACCGATGCTGTTTCATCATCAGGTAAGCAAACAATTTCCTGTACTCTGACACAAGTCTGTTGTGTGACTTGGTTCCACATCCCCTTGTATCCTTTGTCT
>VOQK01009516.1:41851-52487 GCA_015052645.1 Benitochromis conjunctus | reverse complement strand
TTGTCTTCTACTTGTTAAAACCGTTTTTGCCTGACAGTTTTCTGGTGATACTATTTTTTCAGTCCTCTGGAGTAAAACTAAGGGCCAAAATTATATTTTCTTGCTGAATGTGATTTAAAGCAATTGGATTTGTGATGGAGAAGTTCTTATTCCCTATAAATCTAAACTTCCTGTTAACCATAGGGACATTTATATGTCATACCAACTCCATCACCTTCTGTATTCAAATGTAATATGTAATTTCCTATAGAATTGTATTGTGATTGTATAACAGATTAGGGTCAATCATTCAGAATACTGTATTTTCAGTCATTTGAAAACACCACCAGTGTATTCACAACATTAATATCAAATCCTTCTGCCACTTCTACAATTTCCCTCTAAAGGTTTCATATCTTTTGTTACTAAACCCTCATTTCTCCTTCATTGGATACATAATATTGTGTACTTATTTTCTAAGGCCTGAACATTTTTTACTGAAAGTTCCAATATAAAATTGAGAATATAAAAGAAAACCTAATTTAAGCAACATACTTTAGTATTATTGTTTGGCATTGCCTGTCGCCTTGGACAGATCAAGCTACACAGCTTAGCAGGATTTACTTTACCCTTCTTCTGTAGAAGTTCAAACAGTGTGCCGCTCATAAAGTTCCAAAGACAAACCAGGAAGTGTAAACTTAGTAGATATGAATCTGAGTGATATTAGTACACATGATGTAGCTCAAGTGTGGTTATAAGATGGACCATGGTGTTGAGAAGTACACTAAAACAAGCAGGGCAAGACTACTATTTTGATTTAAAAACATAAACTCTATAATAATTTAAAAAAAAAATCTGACTGTCCATTCCATTACGCCAAGTAGCTAGAATATAAATAAACAATATGTCTGCTCATTATATCTTGCCTGCTCAAGCTGTTTACAGTATGGTGTGTTTAAATGCCGATAGGTTGTGCCCACAGGCATAAAAACGATTAAGGATACAAATCACAGTTGAATGTTTCTGTTAATTCCACGGTTAGAGTTCAAGCAATTAAAAGTACAGATCTTTAAACAGAAACTGACGTTCATTTCAATCCTATACATCTCCAGAGAAAAGCAGCAATGGTAACAATGGTATCTCAAAAAAAGAGGCACTCTATGGAGTCAGAGTTAGGAGTTAGAGGTTACTGGCAAGCTTTCAGGGGTCAAGCCACTGATGGTGGCTGTAGTAAATATCTGTAATGGCCAATAATAAACAGAGAACATATAAGGTCCCTGCTATTGTCAGCAGAAAGCTTGGTACTATACATCATTCTAATGGCATCCCAAATGGACAATGTCTGCCATTGTCTCTAAGCACCAAAGGCAAGAGCAGCCACCGCCTCTTTATCTCTTTAACTACCCACGCTGTGGAGAAATACATGTTGTGGTACCTCATAAGATCTAACCATCCACCACTATAAAATCCTGTCCAATGAAAAGATCTAATATTAGTCCTGTGCTGCCATTTTAACTAGCTTGCTTTAGTGTTTGATGGGACCAGTGTGTGAGAAGCTGAGCAGTAAATCTTCCCCCTGTTTTGGAGCTGTTACCCACCTGCACCTATCCCACCAAAAAAAGGTATGGATTTAAATCCTGATGTCGACAAAGCGTTGTAGTTCATTTAGCATGTCCGATGCAGTATTGCATTGCATAATGTGATATAATACTATATTGAATTGTATTGCATTTGACTGCAATTTTTACATGGACAATTAATCCGCCGTAGTACATTGTACTGCCAGAAACCAAATGTCCAAATTCTCGTGTATCTGTGCGCTGCACCCATCCAGCACGCCATACACGTGCTGGTTGTAGACTGAAATTGCGGTGCACAGCCTGCCAAACGTTAATGTTTTTTTGTACTTGAAAATTCTGTGTTCCGTGGAGGATACTGAATGTTTAAAAGTGGCAGTGAGCTAAAAGAGAAGCTTCCGCACCCCCAGAGAGATGTTTAAGATTAAAAGTCTTTGTGTAGGGCTTTTCTGCTAGCCCTGCAAAAACCTGTCCCATCAGTGAAAGTGAACTGTGCATCTAAAAATGTATTATAAATGAAAGAAACCAGTGCTTTCCTGTTGTGCACTTTTGTCTCTCAAATAAATCAAGTGAGCTATTATTGGTCGCCTGAATAGACAGTAATCGCAATAACACGCAAGTATGCAAATATATCAATATACATGAAATTACTGACAAAACAAGAGTGTTTTGGTGTTGTCATAGCGGATGGGTGTATTGTTATAGCTTGTAAATAATTGTGAGTTTGGAGACTTGCTGGGTTTGCCATAACGGAAACTATATGCTTCTGTTTATGTTCAGCATAATGCACACAGTGCTACATTCAGAGTTACAGTTGACATAGTCAGTACTTCACACCAAACACTGACAACGATTTTTTTCATAGACCTCAGAAGATGTTAATTTGTGGGGGGGGGAACACTGAGAAAAAAAGTGATGTGGAAAAACAGTAATCAGCTACTTTTGCTTTAAGTGTGATTCACATTATCCTAGATACAGCCCTGCCACAGCTGTTAGCTTTCTAAATCATTTCTGGATGAAAAGACTGGCATAGCCCTAGTCAAACATGCTGAAACAAACACTATAAAGCATTTCTGTTTGAATAGGAAGCCTCTGATTAACCATTTCTATAATCGAACAATGTGACAGGTGATATATGAAGTTTATTTCATGTTTCAGGTTTCAGTGTGTTGACATTGTCACAGCGTGAATAGCATATTGAATATACATAGCACACGGTAGATGCTGTTTAATTCCGCATCTAACCATCGGCTGCCAGCGCCTGGTCCCTCATTACCCATCAGCCCATTTGCCAGCTGCCTCATCATTACCCATCTCCCCTGGCGGCCCCTGTCACTCAAAAGGCTTGGGAAAAGCTGGAAAGTCAATTAATGTGTGTTGTATGCAAGCATAACTGTCTGCCTGTCTGCTCGCCTGCATGTGCGTCTGTGGGAGCGAGAGAGGGAGAGAGAGAGAGAGAGAGAGAGAAAGAGAGCGAGAGAGAGAGAGAGAGAGAGAAATACAGCAAGAAGGTGGTTATGTGTAGAGTTAATAGTGCCTGGGTGAATAGTGTGCAGTCAGTACTGAAGGTGAATGATTCATGTCCTTTGAGCCATATTTTTGAAAAATGTGACCAATAATTTAGACCCATGCCAAATGCTAGGTAATGCACAGAGAGAGAGAGAACAACATACGCGTGATATTACTTCTGTTTTACATGTGGCACAGAGTGCTTTGCATTTGTCTTTGGATTATTATTTTTGGTTATTTGCTTTTGCCTGAACTGCTGTTTTTCCTGTTTTTCCTGTTATTTTCCCTTTTGTTCTTCCTACCTGCCCATGTGTCTTGTGCCTGCGTTTGGGTCATCCTTTGAATCAGACTTAGTGAAGCAGTGTGTAGCTGCTATCCTTTCAAACAATCGTATTAATTGTCCCTTACGTTCCAGTTTTCATTAATATTTTACGTTTCTCAAAGGTAGTCTGTCTGTATGAATATACCCACATTTTGTGGAAGCCTAAATTTGATCAAAGAAAGCTGATTTCAAACCAAGTTTTTGCATTTATTTGGTAGAAGTGTTTATGCAAGATTTCAACAAATGTACTGTAATCCCATTGCATCTGCATTCACAGGAATGCTGTGTGGCATACGAGCCAGCCTTCAGTTGGCTGTAGGTTTCAGTGTTCTGAAAGGCAAAGCCTTCATTCTCCCGATAAGCAGTTTTTTGGTTTAGCAGAGAATAATAATAGTGAGAACAATCCTTTAATCCTCAGAATGAAAATTGGATTTTTATGTTAATCTGAAAATTTCTTCTCATGTATAATTAAATCATCCCCTTGCATTAGCATCAGCATTAATCTGTAGTATCTACACATTCCGGCGCTGGCTTTTGGACCCTCTATAGCCATATCAGGTGTAATCAAGTGAGTAGCGTAATGAGTGGTGAATGTGTGCCTTTGAGAGAAAAGTTTTGCCTAGTTCTGTTGTGTGAATGCAAAAGGTTGCCTGCAAAAAGGCTGCGGCATGTTTCACTTTTTTTCCCTTGAATTTTATCTGAAATATTGACTGCAGAGGGACAAAAAAGCAAATTCCTAAGAACAACAGTACAGTACATTCAAGTCACAGATATTTTGTAACCAGATGTTTTTGCCAATTGGCTCCATTTATGAGTAGCTGGTGTACCTATTTCAAATTCAGTGGGAGGTGTAGCTTGAATTTCTCAGGTCTAATGTGTTGGGCTAGGATGAAGTGCGTGTGGGCAGTTGAGTGTTTACATCATCCGAAAATGTCAAAATGGATGATACTGAAGTAGAAGCAAATGAACAGATGATAAGAAATGTAGGGGTGAGAAAGGAAGGAGGGAAGAGAGAAAGAGAAAGTTTTTTCAATGCCAGATGGAAGAGCAGTTGGCACCTCTCTCATTACTGTGGGGATAGATTTTCCTCTATCGCACCAACACACATAGAATCACACAAACACACATGCACACACATGCAGAGCTACCTCCTGTCACTCGATACCACCTGCCCAGCACCTGGTCATCAAAGCAAGACCAAGAAGGGCTCTTATCTTTAGTTGAGGGAGAAAGAATTAGACCAATGGAGAAGGAGTGGAAGGGCACTAATGCCATATGCTTTCACTTTTGGTTCTTTATTAATGCCTTATTTGTCTGTGTCTAATTCATCAATTTACCTGACTCAGCTTTCTGTCATCTCATGCCATATTATATCTGCTTCTTTCTCTCTGCTGACGTCCAGACATGTGGATCTGTGTCACGCCCTCACAATCAAGGCAAGCAAGGCCTGTCGTGCCTGTGATAAATTAAATGTGACACAGATGGGTGGAGTAGCTTCCCCCTTTGATCCAAGCAGCGCAACAGAAGGACAGACCCTGACCAACACATGTCAGACAAAACTGTTGGGCACCACCAAAGATAGCTTTATGGTCCCATTGGATCTGAGCCAGGGGTTGAAACCACAGAGAGAGTTGGCCGGACACACACAGAATGGCACCATGGACAGAAACGAAACTGCAATTATTGAATTTTAGGAGTCACATATTCTGTGGTGTATGATAAAATATGCGAGGGTGATACAATGCATGATTGTGTTGAAAGAGATGCACCAAGTTTTGAATAAATCATATCTGCAAGTGTGAACTTCTGTGCCTTAGCCTGTCAAGCTAGATCTCCTCACAAGCTAGTTGCAAGGTAACAGTGTGAGTCACAGCTGAAGAATGTGCAATCAAAATGCACTCAGCCTCATTTTCTGGCAGATATGTCACTCAAAAGCGAGTAGGCAGCAGCACTGACTTGCTTTAGATTGAGAATTATCTGATGTACAGCAAAAAAGTGGATGTCGTTATTGGCGTTTGAGCTCAGAGTGTTCACATTCATTGACTCCAACAACCGGGCATTCTGGGGTCTGAAGTTGGTAGGAATGCGCTACATTTACTCCATTCTTTGTATTCAACATTCACTGTCTGCTCATTTGTCTACTGCCTGACTTCATTCAAACTCCTGTCAACTTCAGCGAGGAATCAGACCAGATATGACAATGAAGTCCGATACAACTTGTGACGAACACCACACAATACAATAACATTCCATTGATCAAGATTGTGCAAGTTCTACTAAAATGCATTGACTGAAAACCACAGGTATACATAATACTGTGTCCAGTTTCCATATGCAGAGAAGCAAGCAGTGTGCATTCACGGACAAAAACTTTAGGAAAACATCTTCTGGCACTCGAGGTTATGTATCCCCTAACCTTACGTGATACACCAATGTAAAGAAGCCCTTTTGGTCAGAGGGCCCCAGTTTGCTACACCTGTGGTTATGTTAATGTTAGAAATACATTGTCATTTAAAATCACAGTTATAATGGCCCCCATGGAGTGAATTAATTCACACCTGAATTTATTAACACTGGGCTATTATGCAAACACGATTTCCTGACAGTCAGGAGAAAGTTTGTCAATGAACTAGGCTAAAATATTCTGTTAATATCACAGTGGCTGTTTGATTGTATTACATTAATCTAAAAATGCACATGGCATAATGGCATACTCACGGCTATTTTTAACTCTATCGACTTGAAATGCAATAGTTAATAAGAGATATGCCTCTTCCAGATTGTGTGGAGGGTGAGGAAAATCATTTTGCTCCTTCCCTTATGTGTCTGTATATAATAGCCTATTAGAGTCTTGCTTTAAAGCATGGGTACTGCAGTACTTACACCAAACTGTCTCGAGTAGACGTAGGTCATTCAGGCTTGCAAATCTAATGAGAACAATGACCTTGTTTTCCATTTGGATGGGTGGTAAGTAAGTCAGTCTATCTCTGTTCCCCACCACCACAACCATCCCTCCCCTCTATGGACATCCATCTTTAAGAATTTCCCCCTTTCTTCATTCTTCTTCTTCCTTTTATTACCCTGGCCATGTTTAGGGCTCCCTTTGACTCTGCTTCTATCTCTTTTTGTCTCTCTCGCTCTCCTCGTCGTGTACTCCACTGGGCTCTGCACTGGCATCCTAAATACAATTACAGTCTACAGCTGAATGGAGAGGAAGGGTCCTCAGGGACCCCTAGAAACAGGAAATGGTCAGGAGGGTTGGACTGAGGAGGGAACGGCAAATCCCTAATTCAATTGGCTGAACCTTGGCAACAAGCCCCTGGCGACTCTTACTGTGGAATCAGTGGAATCAAACAATGCGGCTCAAACCACAAGAGAGATTTTCATCCACACTTGCAAACCCACACGCACACACACACATGCACACACACAAACTGACACAAATGCATCTCATTTCCTTGTTTTGTAGCTCTACGTTTCTTCTTTTTCTTTGTATACTCTTATAATGCTTCATTTATACATACTCTGTATGAACAAAAATGTTATGCCATACCTCTTAATCTTTCAATTCAGTTGTTTTCGGCCCCTCTGACGAAGGCGTATAAATGAAGTACTTAGCCATTTCTGCCTTTGCAAACATTTGTGAAAGAAGGGGCCGTTCTAAATAGCTCAATGATTTTGAGTGTGGTGTTATAATAGGATGCCACTGTTGTAACAAGTCAGTTCATGAAATTTCTTTCCTCCTAGATATTCCACAATCAGCTGTAAATGGTATTACTGCAAAGTGGAAGTGTTTAGGAAGCACAACAACCCTGCCACGAAGTGGCAGATCACATAAAGTTACAGAGCGGGATAGCTGAGTGCTGAAGCACACAGTGTGTAAAAGTCGGCAACGCTCTGCTGACTCAATAGCTGCAGAGCTCCAAACCTCCTCTAGCACAAAAACTGCACCAGGGCCTTCATGGCATGTAGCCACAGTGCTTTTGTTCATATAGCGTAGGACAATGCTTAATATTTAATCACCAATATAATCACTTAACTCTAACGCTCGCTTAAAGGTTCAGTTTTAGATTCTTTGAATTTTGTGTAGACTCCCATCTTGCTCTAAACCCTATTGCTGCCCAGTTATCATAACTGGGAAAGTGATCAATAACTGCTCTATCTGTCAACTCTGTTGACCTAGAGCCTAGCGTTTATGAGTAATTCATGATGGTAGAGGAACTGCGCACTCACACATGTTCAATACACTCACAAATATAGACGAAGGGGGAAAAAAATCAATCTGTAACAACACTAATCCACACTGTGGGTGTCCATCAGCAACCTGGAGAGAAGACCAGTCACTGAGGCACATGCGCATAAGCATTAATAACTAATATCGCAAGGGAAAAGCGCAGAAGTGATTTTATGGAAATCACAGTTTTGAGACAATTTCAGGCTTACTGGCTGTGCTGAAGACTACTTTGAGCTCTGTAACCTCAAACCACATCATTTTAAAATTAGTACTTTGAATGTCTCCATCTCTAGTGCTTACTGAAAAAGTCCCTAATGCAGTCATAACTGCAACCCTTTGTTAATGTCATATCATGTGACTGTAGCTGATGATCTGTGGAAAATAAACTGGAGTCATCAGTAAGCCCTTAAAAACATTTTCAAAAGACTAAAAGCATAGCAAGTTCTTCCGTATAACAAAGGATTTATTCGCCTATTTTGAAACCTCTGTGTCAGATTTCATATAGTCGGAGACAGAAGTGTATATAAAAAATGTATATTGTCCAATTGAATAGCTCACCATCAGATGAGAACACATTACGCTTTTGTGTAGCATAGAAGCTGCCTAGGGATTCCTCTTCTAACCATGGAAAAACAGGTGCACAGAAATAACTGGAAATATTTATTTATTTATTGCATCATGCTTTCTCGTCCTTCTCCCTCAGCTTTGCGTCTTCTGCTTCTTCCGCCTCTCTCTACCTCCTACTCCCTTAAGCCTCCGTTCTGAGATGCGGTTGCCTCTGTTGCTCTAATGCTTGTGTGAATAGTACTATTAGGCCCCAAAACCTTACTGATAATTGGAACAAAGTGGAGGATCGATGCAGAGGGCACACACATACACAACAATATAAACAATCACATTTCCACACAAACACATACTGGTGCTTTCGCAGACACACAGTGGACTGGAGCCCTGGAATCAATACAACTCAAAGGCAGGATTTTCCTCAGCATTTACAATGCACGCTCAAGACAAGCTACCGTTGAACATTTTGCACAACAGGTACAACAACACTGTGCAATCACTATTATTTGATTTGTTTTTTGGGGGGTATCCTACAGAATTATGCACTAAAATGTATGCAAACAGAAAACACACATTAAATAGTAAAAGCTGTTCTCCCTCAAAGTTCGCAGGATGCCTTGAACAGTTTCCATGAGTTTGAAGAATCTTCTAATGTCAGTATTTATGTGCATAATTATGACAAAATGTGTCCATTCTTACAGATTCTAACTGTGGAAAAGCCTTGTGCTTCATTGACATTATACTTACTTTTATTCACCATAGCATACGCATGTACTTCTACATTACTCTTTTGAAATGTGTCACTACAAACCAGTTTGGCACAGCTCTTGCTAAGAGAGAAATAAATTCAAAAATCTCTATTTCTCTGTGGTGGAATGTCTGTCTTCATTTATGTGTGTGTGTGCACATTCGGCATGCATGGATGCACATGCATGTGTGTATTCCCCTAAATAAATGTCTTGTGTTTTATAGAGTTTTTCCTAGGGGAGGAAGGAGCAGCCAACTGAGACTAACAGGCAGGTCTAAGTGGAAGTGTGCTGATGGGTCTAAGTGGAAGCGTGCTGATGTAGGAGGTTACTACATCCATTAAAACAGGAAAGATATTTAATCATGGCCTTCGGTTGTCCTTCTTTGAGGGCAACAGCATCATAAATGTCCCTGATTTTTCTTCCACAGGTCGCTTGTTGCCCTTTAAGTAGTAAAAGTAGCAGAGATGTGTAAGATATTAAATCCCTTTAACATCTTTAAATTACTTGGAGCCTAACGGGCTCTTGTTTGCATTGTTTTTTTTAGTTTTGGTTAATTTGAGTTCAAATGTTTTTGCTATAGCCCAATCTAAGGTTCATTAGATTTTATTTCTTTAGCATTTTATATTTTGAACAGCAAGGACTTCGTGCGATATACATCCTTTTCTCTACACATGAAACAAAGACAAAGCAAGAAAAGGTGATAAGAAATTACCGATGTTATTCAAGTTTACTTATTACTGAATTTTATAGTTGGGTTAAGGAATAAAAAAATGACTAAGTGCATGTACTTTCTATTTTTTTAATGTTAATATCTACAAATCAACCTGTCCCACACAGTGTAAACTAAAGGCAGCAAAAAGATTAAGTAAACAAACCAAAAAAGTACTCTGAAGCTGACAGATCTGATTTTATTTTGCTGACATAAAATAACCCAACTCAAAAACAGATGTCTTACTTCACTGAGATCCTTCTTACATTGCTTCCATTATATTTTCATATGTTTGCAATTAAAGCCATACGAGAGCCAACAAAGAATAAGAGGTTTAATGTAACTCTACCATCATAGGTCTTACTGTTATATTACAGTTTCACTATTTAAAATATCCTAAACAAACACTGAATATTCCTCCAATATTGATCTGATTAAACTGACCCCCAATTTTAAAATCACTGTCACACTAAAATTCCATATAGATAAATCGCCCATCAAACAATGTCTACACTCACATACTCAAATTCGGCTTCATCCTTTTGCAATGAACATTTTCATGTCATCTTACAGCTCATTTAGTCGGAGATTGACCACACATGCGTGTTGCTCTGCCCTTTGTTTCCTTGGTATTTTTAAGTAATTTGACTGTTTACAAGACATTTTAGAGACGTGCAGGAAAATGTCAACAAAAATCAGACATTTATCCACATTAAATACATGATTTCCTGGCCGTTTTCCTCCATTCTTATTAACTTCAGATCATTAATTTAGGTTCACACGAGTTCACCTTTCTCAGTTCATGCAGCCCACCTGAGTTCAGCTGCAGCAGACAGCAATAAACAGCGCAGATATTAAAGGGCCGTTAAAAAAAGATTTATTTGACTGCTACTTGACTGCTACTTAAAGCTTGAAGTTATGTGCTTGAGACAGACATTTACAGCAGTTATGATCTCCCATATGTGAGATAGTAACCAAGAACAAAATAATGTA
>VOQK01009516.1:28560-40024 GCA_015052645.1 Benitochromis conjunctus | reverse complement strand
GAGTTTCTTTCACACAGCGCCGCGCTCAGTTCGGTGCCCTATTTCCAGACGGCTCCGTCTACCTGCGCTCCGAGCCCCTCCCTCCCTCTCCCCCTCCGCCACTCTCTCTCTCTCTCTCTCTCTCTCTCTCTCTCTCTCTCTCTCCCTCTCGCTCTCTTTATAGTTCATCTATCAATCAACCAATAGACCGTGTTAATAGTTAAAAAAGCATCTGTCTAGAGAGGATATTATTTATCAGTGCCTCTTTCTTGACACCATAATCACTGTAATAGATTGTGCATGTGGATTTTATGTAGATATTCACATACTTCTGTTTTCAGAAAACTAAATGCAGTACCAGAGTATTGGACTGTCATTACGTCTACATGTATCATTAAACCCGGGCTGCACCACAAGTCAGGGCAAATTTGCATTTTGGTCTGTCTTATCCACTTAAAAGAAATACAAGAGAATAACTGTAGAATTTAGACAATGTCTTTATGCATATATTGGAATAGATACAGTTCTTTTTTGATATGGTAAAAGATTTAGTGGGAGTAGTGTGAAATTTTGCACATAAGGTGTGAAACCTTGTAATTCAGTTCTCTAAACAATAAACTGAAGTATAACTTTTATTAGATCCTGAAAACAGTAGTGAAGTTTGGCAAACTCACACCTAACTGAACAATCCAAAAGCGACTCCATTGTGCTTTAGCAATAACCTTGTCATTTTCATGATGGCTGATTTGCTACAGCTGACAGGTGGGATTGTACCAAGTGAGTGCTTACCTCAGAGGATGAAAACATATTCATTCAGTAAACCTCTGTGGATTTATTTTAGACTTTATATATGCAGTGGCCTTTTTCTAGAGTTACCAGCTGACAATCACAGGTTGCCACCCATCTATGAGAGCACGGCTATGTGTCAGGTAACTGACATGTGAATGGTCTACTCACTCACTGTGTGGTGTTGAGGTGTCAACACCTTTGTCTGGACTTGACAGAAAGTCAGCTCTGATGGATATGACATTGCAGCTCCTTGACATTATTGCTCCCATTGAGAGGTCTGTAGGAGTCCACAGGAAACAGGATACAGAATCCCTCTTTCTTTCTCTGTTTCACATACACACTCAGACACATAGCCACGTGCATTCACACGCACACTTGCGTGACGTGACGATACAGGCTCAAAGCCAAATCGCATAATCCTTCAATGATCCATCAAGTGTTGGAGCACCCATTGTGTCCTGACCATTAACTGGGCAAGGAGAGGATCTTTGAGATGGTAATGTTGCCGCTGTCATTTAGCACATGGCCAAGACAAAATGCCAACTGCTAATCAGCCATGTGTGTTAGAGGAAGGGAGAGCACAAGAGAGAGAGGACCATTAAGGCTTTTCATAAATTGACATAGGCATTCTTCCTCATTATTTGTGTGGAAAACCTATTACAATCCAGCCACAGCAAATAATTGGGTTTTTGTTGGGAATCTCGTGGAATGCAGTGAATGCTTAGTATTTATATAAACTTTCCATCAGGCATGAACAATGATGCCCATTTGGCAAGAAGTGGGCCACAATTAGTGGGTAACTACTGACAACAAGTTCCAGCCAAAGGTATAACTACAAAGAAGCTTGTTGTCTTTGTAATTTTATTTTCTTTGTTTCTTACTCTTATCATATTATCTTGATTAATCTTTCAGGTCAGAAAGATTCTTTAATATGGGATCTTTAATATGGGATAATACGTAAGTTACAAAGGTTTTTTTGTAACTTAAGTTCATATCAGAATGTATGTAACATGTGAGAGCGAAAGCCGGAAGTTTTTTATAGCAAATTCTGTTTGTTTTTGTTAGATTTCATAAATTTTGGATAATAAAATAATTTCCTGTAGTATTGTTCCAATACCACGTTCAGAAAATGTTATTTTTGAGACAATATGCAGTACCTGCACCCACTTTACTTGGAGCAACACGTGCATGCCCACACAAATGTGCAGCATGGTGCACTGGGATGTTTGGGCGCATTGTGTGGTACACTGTGATGTTGGGGGCGGACATTTAACAGATGGTGCCAGCTACCTCCCAGGATAGTAATGTTCAATTGTCTGTGTCCAATTTACACCTTTGAAATGGGCGAAGAAGACAGGGAGACAGGATAGTGAGAGAAATGGTACAAATGAAAGCAGGGTTAAAAAGGATACATGGAGTGTATTTTTTTTAATGTCTTTTTTATTACTTTTGACTTTTTTTAATTATCACATGGATTCTGTTCCTTCTTTTCCAGAGCGTGCCTGAGTCCACCTTCCTCTTCTCCCACCGCCCCCTTAGTTACACAGCTCCCATGGACTCGTGCCTGTGGAGCGCTATAATAGGAGCGTGTTGAGGTCAACTTTAATTTGATAGGGAAAAAAGCAAACAAGTCACCATTTTATTTATTTATTTAGTTCAATTGCCACACTCGGAAGGAATTAGTTCCAGTTCAATTTGTTCAAAATGACCCAGATGAGTTCAAATTTGTCTTTGGTAATTGAACACAGTTTTTCTTTTGTTCTTCTGTAAATATAAGCTGAGCCATGAAATGGAATTATTCATAGCTCCCAGCTTTGGTTGGAAGGTAATGGGTGAAGCAAGGTGTGTCAGTACCTGGATATTTATTTTCCTTATTGAGTTTGGGACTTTTAATCATCTTTTTTTGTTACCATACAGCTTCCTGTGAATGAATAAAAAGTAATGTATCTAATGCCTGACTAAGTCAGAAGATATTAAGCAGAGAGTAAAATGCCTTTTTTCAAATACATTTAAATAGATTTCAAATGATAGATTTAACTGTTCGTCACAGGTTGTGTGGTTAACAAGTATATAGAAATGGTAAACGGAAGAGAATTGGTAAAAAGTAGACACTTTACTCATGACTTTAGTCATGTCAGAGAAGCAGCTTGAACATGATACTACGTTCATATGGAAATGTGTGCAATTTTAACATCCTAAAAATATATCTATTCCGCAGATAAGCCTATTTCAAAAATAAAGCTTGTCAGGTTTTATGTAGATTGCACTGCCTGGGGTTTAGCTCCTGTGGGGAACCTGTGCGTTGCAGCGCTGCTTCGTTACTACAGTAGCTTCATTAAAAACTCTTCTCCATTTCTCTGTCTCTCTCTTATGTGTGTTGATACATCTCATGTGTGCTCGCTCTGTCTTTGATTAATGTGAATCCACATCACCCACACTCACTCACTTGAGTTTTTCTTTAGAAACACCGGATGGATAATGGAAGCGTAATGAAATCTGTGTACAATACACACACAGTCAAGGTTAGCCATTTTTACCTCTGTTTACCGCCCTCTGTCCTCTCCTACTCCACTCTACTCCCTGCTGTCTTCGTTTCTAGTGGCCTGCCCTGGGATAGAAGAATACATGATGCACTTTTGACTATTTTTGGACGCAAAAACGCTTAAAACCATTAAGGTCTAGATCTTTGGATGTAGAAATAAAAAGCAGGCAACTGGAATACAAAAGCGAGAACGCTAAAGTCACAGACTTGAAATATATCTTAGTCTTTTTTTTGTTCTTTTCGTGATCCCGTCTTCAGTCTCCGTTAGGCTTCTTCCCGCTGATTATTGCCATCATTAGCAAAGACCATTCGCGCCGCTGTATTCCACCCATACGCACGCACACACTGACTTTTGCTTTTAAACATGCAATGGTGTGCAAAGAACAAAAAAATCTTTCTACAACTCACAAAATATTACCCGTCACACACATGTGCTCACACAAGCTGCAACATTCATTAGGTGTACATAGCCCTGCAGGACCGAAGCTTTCAGTCTCTCTTGTTAAGAATCTATTCTCTTCTCAACCTGCTGGAAAGCAACTGTAACACAATGCCCTAAATAGAATGGGATATAAAGGTGATGGTTTGAAAATATGAGGTAACAGCCTGGCTATGACTGAAGCATTAACAATCACAGGGAGCTTGTGCTGTTTGATGCCAAATGGTCCCTTGAGGGTGAGGCTCACCGGTCAGCTCCCTACAGAGACGCAGTGAGCACTTTGCCAATTTACCATCATTCTACCCTTTGTAAGGCAACACAGCACAAACATGCCTTTGTTCACTGACCTTTGAATAATTCAGCTCGAGCAAAATGCTATGACACATTTTTGATCAAAGTCTCACTATCAAGGGGAGGAGGCATTTTCCAGACGCTATGTGTTCCTCTCCACTGACGATAAAAGCTTCACTCCACAACACAATCACTAACAGTAAGGATAAAACGACAAAACAGAAGATCCCTCAGAAATGTAGGACAGTCCATTTGTTTAAAATAATGAGAGCACCTGACGCTGGATAAAGCATTACTCCCACATAACTCTTTATCCTCTAGGGATTTCACCTCTGCGTGGGGTAAAAAATTGGAACTTGAATTATCTGGAAGTTTTCCATGGAAATTTCCTGTCCCTTCACCCTCTGATAAATGGTTGCAGATTACAGGTTGGTGACCAGGCGTACAAATCCACTTCAAAGCTTTGTCTGGAGGAAGTCATTTGTTACCCCCAAGGCATCGATCACAATATAACCTCAACTTCTAAACAATTCATTTGAAGAAGCAGAGGAACCAGAAAGCACCTGCTGAGTTATAGGCTACAGCTGGACTCTCCATCATCTAATGACAGTACCTGTTTGACAGACTGCATTTTTCTGCATATGCGAGCACCTGTATGCATTTAGCTGTGTCTATCATCCTGTAGCAATATGTGTTTGACTGTTGTTGAGAATCATAATTTTGTTACCCCCTTCGGCATTTTGCGAAAATTGAAATGTGCTTCTCAGGTTCAGGGGGAATTTCTTTAAGGTTTTAAATGGCAAAACTAATGGGCTGTATGTGTGTGGGTGTGTATTTGCAAACGCATAGCTATATTTGTTTTCTGCACTCGAATATGATCCAAATCTGCACTTTTCTTTTATCTCTTTCTGCTGTTGGGACTGTCCGTATAGCATTAGACAAGCTCCCAGAAATATGACTGCCACTGCACGCAGACTTGATAACAGATCAACACGTATAAATCACAAGGTACAAAATCAATCATTTCTCATTAAAAGTAGTCCTGCCATTCTCAGAAGTTTCCATGCAGCATGGGATATGTCAATAGTGAGAGTAATAGTTTTAGAGGCTGTCTGAATCCTGACAAGCATTAACAAGAGATGCAAATCCTCAGTAGAAGGAATTTCACTCTTCCATCATTTTTTTCCTACTGGCAACACATTAATTTATTGGAAAATGCAGTTGTAATTACAGACAGATCTATGTGGGCCTTAATGGTGAGGCAATGATTGCTAGCTGCTGGCTGTTAATTGCAGTTACACTGTAAGTCTACATGCGAGTGAGGCAGATGTCCTTTGTTACAGTATATGCTGCACACTGTGCACTTGCATCTTATAAAAGACTCTGACATCACAGACAGATGTTGTACTTTCAGTTATGTATATATTTGGTTTTGCCTCATAGGCGTGCATTTGGTTCCACATTATTACCACCAGTTTCTGGCTTGTTATTACACAGTTACATACATTATTTACCCTGCTATTTAAACTGTAATAGAAAGTGCTGCTGGTTTATCTTCTTGTAAAATGGGAAAACAGAGTCATAGAGCCTTTTTTAAATATGTGTCAACGTCATAAATAAATTGATTATTTAGCAATGATTGGCATCAAAAGTATTACTGACTCTGTGCACAATATATAATGTTCGTTTTTAGCCATGTTTCAAAGCCTTCAGATTTAAAGGCAAACTGAGTTAAATATTTAAGAAAAAACATTGTTTGCAGTCTGGGATGTCAGGTCTTTGATGTTTAATATCTCAGAACTGTGCTCCATCCTGATAAAACCTGATAGTTCCAGGCCTATTATTTGTCTAACAGTTTTTTCAGTAAATTAAATAATGTTATATCAAACTACTCCAACCAGGGAATAAGATCAGTAGAGATTTCTGTACAATACAAACTGCTTGATGTTTCTGATTAGTTCTGGAGGCAGAGCCTTATATTTACGGTAGCAGGTATGCATCATCTGAATTAAACCTTTACCATAAACCAAATTATTTTTTCAGAATTACATAGATTAGATGTGTGCTTCCAAATGTGCAAGAGTGTGCAGTGGTCGGGAGCAGTGAGTGTGTTGTTTTGTGTTGCTGTGTATGCTGTGACCTTTCCTATAGAACCGCTGTGAAGTCAAGTGACAGAGGAGCTGTATACCAAAATGTCCTGACATTAAAAGCACGATGCCATGTCCGCTGAATCCTTTTCCTAATATACTAACTTTAGATTGTGACCAGACTGCGTGCATTTTTTTTATAACACAATAAAGTGTGGTGCTTTTTCGGTCTCACCTTCTGCACCGCTAAAGATCACTAAAGATGACTTTTTCTCACTGAGTTGAATTCCTCCGCTAAAACTTGATCTAAATTAGTATTTGTTCAGTGATGAATCACAACATCTGTCAGCCAAGTTATTTCTAATTGCGTGGCAGATGTCCGTACAAAATCTTTATCACAGTTTTAACATAGTTGTCACGAACAAATTGCTCAGCACCACAATAAAAAAAAAAAATCAATGAGCTTAACTCTATGTGGGAAAAATTTGCAGTTGAACGAACATGTTTAATGATCTATTGGACGTGGGCGCGTGTCTGATTATTCTTTTTAATTTTTTCATATATAATGACTGCACATGTTCCATTGCTTCTACTTCAGAAACAATCAGTGCTACTTCCTCTCTCAGGTATTTAAATAAGAAACATCATTTTAAAACCAATGTAAAAATGATACGAATGGAGCAAATAAAACAAAAACAAACTCTTAAATATATACAATGCAATCAATATGACATGTACTGTATGTTGCATCATGCCTCACAATCATGCCTTTCTTTTGTCTAAAATTGCACGTCGTGTTGCAGTTGGCAACAAAAATCATCCTTTAGCTTCAAGCACCTTCCTCCCATTTGTTATCCTACGGTTCCTTTTTTTGCCCATGTACTGTTAGTGTAAATTAGCTAACTAAAGCACATCACAACTAAAGCAGTCACATCACAAAAGCTAGCAGGTGGTGTGATGAGGTGGAAACATACATTTAACAGGGAAGACAATCATCGTGATGTGAACTGGATCCAAATAAGAACCACAGAGTTACCAAAAAGCTTAGACAAAAACGGGATGTCATTTTACTGGGTCAACTCTGTGCTCGACCTGTGCCAACACAAAAATGAAGCTCAAAGAGGCGGCGGTCTATCATCAATAAGTAGTGGATCCCTTGAGTTATTTTCCTTCCTCTTTGCCTCTAGAGCATGCAGAATCACAATAACACAGCATATGTTCTTCAAAGAGGTAGATTTCTTAATATATTTTCAAAGACACCCAGGCGTTCAAAAATTTAATTCTCAACCTCTATTAAATCCCTCATGCATGCAGCACTGCAAAAAATCTCGAGCCACTCCTCCTTTCTTAATGTTTTGCTTCCAGTGAGTCAGACTTGAGCAATAGTCTTGGGCAATGGTTGCCCAGGTTTTCTGAAGGTCTTTGAAGGGTTTTTCTTGGACATTGGCTGCTTTTTCTCTAACTTTGAGTCCTTGTGAAATAGGTGAAAAAAACAGCAGCTGACTAACCCTAACCCTGGATTGAAAATCAGTGGAAACAGATCTTATCTGGAGTTTTTAGTTCAAATCGGTATTAATATGTACAAAGAAGGTCAGGGGAGAGGTACAACAGTTAGTGTCTATGTCCATCTGTAAAACACAGTGGAGGCGCTGCCCTGGTTTGCTGTATTTCAGCCAGTGGTCTTAAGGATCTTGTCAGAATTGATGGAATTCTGAACAGAGAAAAGTACTCTCAGATTTTAATCTACCGTGCATGTACCATCTGGAAAGAATCTGATTTGCAGCAGATTCATTTTTCAGCATGAAAGTGATCCAAAACACACTGTCAGTGCAGAATACCTGGATAGAAAAACACAGTGGAACATTATCAGTCATGGACTGGCTGAATGAGTGTGGGACCAAGACTGAAGCCTTGGGAACTATTCCTGAAGAGTACTGAAAGAAATCACAAGAAGGCTTGCCTAAGAGGGCTCAGCATATACTGAATAATAAAATTAATAATGCCAATATTGACAGTAAAGCTTGTTAGATTTGTACAAACTTATATACTGTATTTTCATCTATGTTTGCATCTGATTCAATAAATCGGTCCGCCTATTTCATATGATCCTGCCAAAATATAAAGAAATAAGGGATGACCTAAGACTTTTTCTCGGTAATGTAGGTTCATTCCTTGAGATTACTGCCTTGTAGATAAAACTGTTTAAAAAACATATTTTTTAAAGTAATTCTGAACTGCACTGTATGTACAAGGGTTGGTCACTGTGCTGGCAAACAGAATGTACGCAACTAAACAGAAGCTCTCGGGGCCAGATTGTCTGGTGCCATTCACACATGGTCTGGTGATGGTGATTCATAAGATTTTGTTGCAATTTCCGAAAAAAAAATCTGGAAGGCATTCACTCTGGGACCACAAACACCGCTACAGAGCATCATCTAAAGATGGAGCAAGTGTTATGAAGAGCATGTACGTGTCATCAACATGTGTGCCTCGTGTGCCCATCTTTGTCTCTGTTTTATGGGCATTCAGTTTATGAGCAGATGATTCAACCGCAGACAGAGTATGTATGTGTAATTGTGTTAAGGAGTGGAAATCAAATATGCTAGATTAAATGACAAAACAAACAGATGTGTGTCTCTCTGTAATGGGAGAAAACATGGGTGTGGTAGACAGATCTAATAAAGCAGGCAGTATGGTGGCAATAAGCTGAGTTAAGTAACCTTGATTCCATCTATTAACACTGTTTACCATATCCTTTATTACAAAGAGATGAATCGCAGCCCTTAGCTAAAGCAGTGCTAAATCAAATAGGATTTAAATGCATTTGCTGCTAACTCAAATGAGATTCAAATGCATTCACTTGATCGCTATTTTGAAGCTGATTATTTTGCGTTGAATAAAAACAGCCCCAAATGTGTGTAGGGCCCTCTATGAATATGTCACAGTGTACATGTTTTTTATGCTCTCATGAGTATGTGACGATTGATAGTTCTATGTACAGCCAAGTCATAAGGTGACAAAGAGTGTGTTAAGGTTTTACAGCAATCTGCTCACCGGTGGAATATTGGTTGGATTCCAAAGGGCCGGGAGTACATCAGACATATGGCAAAACAGCTGCTGCTGTACGAAAGATAAGCTAAACTCTCCATCATGCCATGTGACACCTCAGAGAGCCTCGCTGCACACATCGATCTCCATAGGCTTTTTACTGCTTGTCAAACTCTGAATATATCTGCCACTGTGAAAAAAGGTAGCCTGAGGGGATAGGAAATGCAGAAGGGCAGAGTAAGATGCAGGCCAGGAAAGGGTTAATCAGGAGGCAGAATGATTTGAAAAGAGAGGTGATACGAACTCCTGAATGTGCATAAGTTGAAGGAAGACGAATGTAGACAGAAAATAGAAGGAAAACAGGAAGGATGTTGCAACATCCTTCCTCACGTCCTCCCAGGAGACTTATACCCCGAGGGAATACTGTGATCACTGCTATGTATGTGTGCATGTACATGCCTGCGTGTGTGTGTGTCACAGTAGGTGGTTTCAGTATGAACTATCACACAGTTTATTCATGACAGCTCCCTGCTGATGGGTACGGCGACACCGAACAACCTGCTTGCACCTCAGTGCTTTCCTGTGTAACCACCATGCAGTCACTCACTTTTCATTTTCTTAGATAAAATGTCATTGTTTGCACATTACTTAGACCAAAAGCTTGCTTTAGATAATACTTGGAAAGAGTGATGGCATGCATGTGCATCCATCTGTTCATATTACAGTTATATTTACACAGTATGAGAAAAAAAACCCCACCAAATGTCTTAGGACATGTGATGTGTTAATGACTGTCTTTTGTAATAGTATATAACATGTATCCAAGAAGCATGAAGTTCATTTAATGCAGATTACTTTCACCCTGCAGGACAGACCCCATTTTTACTACACGCTATTATTTGTGCACGCAAGATGCCATGAAATGAAGTTAAAGCTGAAGTGACATGGGTGGCAGACAAGTTCCAAATTAAAGCAGTTGAGACTCAATACAGACAGTGTTATTATCTTATGGCTATCACGCCTAGTTACACAGGCAGCAGAGACACAGAGGCATACTAGGGTTCTAACAAGTCTGAAACCGTGGCCAAACCCTAATTCAGACAAACCGAGAGGATTTGCGAGATAGAAACACGTCAGAAGGACAGTGCAACAAAATAAGGGAAGGGCTGCTTAATTGCTTCAGCTAACTGCAGGGATACCACTGGTATGTTAGCTAAGCTTTGTGGTGAAAAATACTTTAACGGGTGTCTGTTTAGCAATTCTTTATTAAGAGCTTGTTTTGTGTTGGGGTTAACAACACGTGTGTGTATATATAAGAAATAGTAATTGCATTATTTAATGGTTTTCTAATTAGATCGTGTTCATTATGCCCGTAGTCATGTAGAACTGTTAATCCCCAGTTTGGTTAGTCCCTGGTCTGGTGAAATCTATAATGCAAATTTTCAGGCATAACTTGAGCTTAAAAATTGCCGAATAATGCAGCCTGTTTTTCAGTCATGAGCCAATCTTGATTAGGTAATCATGAATATAATATTGTAATATTTCGAGTTAAGCCCCATCCGCATCTATAAAAGGGACTTTAGACATACACACATAATTAGCTTATAAATACCAGTTACTGATGTGGTAAAATTATTGTCTTTCCCACTTATTTTACCTCTCCATTTCATTTCCAGGTCAGTACACACTGTGCTTTACTCCCATTTATAGTGGCTTTAAAGTTGAGGTTAATTAAACATGGTAACTCCCTGTTTCTCACCACTTACAATTATTTTGTCACCAAATTTTTATTGACATTCCATTAGCATCACTGTTTGTGCCCTCTCGAATATCAATGCAGCCTTGGTTTGGTCCACCGACTGAAAGTGCTGGTAAAGAAATATTCATAAATTGAGTGGTGTGTTGTTGTGCTGAAGTGAACTCTCTTCTGAACATGAAACAATGGAAAAAGAAGAGCTTTTGTGTGTACAGTATTCACAAACAGCCAAACTTAATCCAATTCAGGTGTTACATCCTTATCTCTCTCTAGTGGATTCTCTCCAATCAGTATGAAGTATTGAGAGCATGTAATAGGTGGCCATTGTGTAATCAACTGGGGATACTATGCTCGCTCCATGGTAAAATGGGGGAATGAGAGAACGGGATGAAAAGCGTTTTATGCAATTTCAGCTTGACTTACAGAACTGTTGTGTTGGTTGCCTGGTAACTGTAAAACTGAGACGCAAGTGCAGAGATGCTAGTGAACAAGTCTCCTTCCATTTCTTTTTTTTTTTTTTTCTCTTTTTTTAG
>VOQK01009512.1:23144-41533 GCA_015052645.1 Benitochromis conjunctus | reverse complement strand
GGAGGGGTTCTTAGTGAGGAGTGAGGGGGGTTATTTTTGTGAGCACCCCTACAATGCTCCACCTGTGCTTCAGCCATACCCCAGAGGACCACCCACTTAGGGAGAGAGGGCAGTCGAGAATCCCTATAACCTCTTTGGGTGGGCAACAAGGCCTCGCGCTGGAGAATATGTGTTTCAGGCAACTGAAAGACTCAGGAGGAATGACTCCCAGTAAATACTATCACACTACCAGCAGAGAATAGCAAGTGCTGGCGTGAACTCAAAGAGGTGCGGAGGGATTGAATGAGTGTGTGAAGCTGATTAAAATGAAGAAAGCAGCTTAGATTTATTGGCCTTTCATATGTGTTTATTTTTTATGTTGTTGCATCTTTTGGAAAACCCTCCAAAGGTCAAAGACACACTCACCATTGCTGCTAGTTTTGGTCCAAAGAGCACCTGTACAGTAATGTGAAACAAAAAGGGATAAATATACATGAATATGTGACTTTTTACTGTAAAAATATATGTCAGGGTTCTGGTGATCTTAAACATATTGTTGAGGCGATCTGGAGATTTATTTGAGCGTGTTTAGTCTGTGCATGATAATAAAGTCAATGCACAAAACTTATGTTTATACTTTTTGTAACTTCCTGAAATGGTCTGATCTGGGCTTTTCTTTTTTTACCCAATGATTCCCGTCAATGTGTCCATTGGATATATGCATTTTGCCACACTGTGCATCTTTTCACCCTGCCTAGCTGAACTTGAGTGAAGCATATATATCATTTAGTATTTCCCTGGGCTCTGTGAAATTAAAAATGAATCATGATGAGATGTGAGGATGAGCGTCTGATTGTGTTTGCTTGCATCTATATTTGCTTACATCCAATTAGACAATCAAACCTATCTATCTTTGCTTATGCCTGTGTGAGTGATTGATGGCTGAGGAAAGAGGTGAAGGCCTCCTCCCCGGTGGTCTGGCTGGGCTCTTAGCCACTGTGCAATGACCGCTGCTGCTGCTATCCCTGACCCACATCACCACATCATTGACACTAAACCGACCGCCAATCTTCCGTTGGCCCGTTGCCTTTGGCACGGTCTCCGCTGGAGCTGTTTAGATTATAACCCTGCTGCATAATGAAGGCTGAAAAATAACGAAGACGAACTCTGTGTCCACAAACTACAAGATAATGCTTGTTTGTCTATCATTATTGTCACACTGACTGATTTTTCTTTCTTTCTTTTTTTTTAAATGCTGTGCACACAGCCGCACAGGCCAAGACTGCGGTGCACGTGTTAAGTGGCAAACACAAGGAGGATAAAACAGTTCAGGAACACTATCCCATGTTCAAATAAACAGAGGTGTGTGGGGTCTGAAGCACAAACACACATTCATTAGGTGTATTGGTGCCTCTAGACCCATAGTGTTTGAGCAGTGGTGCATACACACACACACATATATGTAAGACATACAAACACACAATGGTATGGACTCCCTTACACTCTCTTTATATTGCTCATTTTCACACACACTCACAGTGTCCAACCAACCCCCAATTAGACAATCAAATCCGCTCTGCTGACCCTTAGCTTCTCTGGGATTTGGAGTTTACACCCCGACATAGGCCGCCCACTCCTGTTTATCCAAGAAACCTGACTGATGGATTGTATTGTTTGGCCTTTCGCAGCTATAATTGGCTTCGTTGTATAGGTTAAAGCTTGGGATATATTCTGCAGACCCCAAACATGCCACGCTTGGCCTCTGGGTCAATAACACTCGTATCAGTCCAGGGCCCCCTAAATGGTAAAGGGGTCAGGAGTGAGCATCACTGGCTCGTTAACGACATTAGTCGGTGGCGATGACCTCACCATCTTAACCCTCCTTTGCTCGTGAACCAGAGACACGAGCTCGGCAAAGTATGCCTTCTAACCTCCACGGCACCCAGTAAATATTTAGCCAGGACTCCACACTGTGATACACAGCCAGTCCAAACAACCTGCTAAACAATTATCATTGGCATAATCTGTATACTGAACTGCCTCCATCACGTATCCACGTGTCAATATAGTGTTTGGCTTTAAAACGCTGTGTGATATTTTGTTAGCTTGAGATGTCAAATTGTAGCGACTGTCATTCTGACACCACAGAACAAGAAAATGTGCATTTCAAACACTTATTTATAGTCCACTCTATAAATAAGTGGTTGGGGTTAGTGTATTTTGCTCTTAATGGCAATAGAGTACAGCGAGTGCATAAAACAAAAGAAAAACTTGAACTTTGCATACAGAACTCCGGGAGACGGTCAGGCTCAAAAGTAGATTACACCAGGTCAGCAAAACAGAGAAGGTGACAGCAAATAACAAGCCTTATATTTCAGTGCAGGCATTCCAGATGTGCACTGGGAGATGACCTTGAAGGTGCCAAATTTAATTGAGGTATGGTTTTTGATTTTTTTTTTTTTTTTAGCTGAGCAAGCTGTCGACTGAGAGCCATCACAACAGTGTTTTAGGAATACTTTTATCCACAGACCATAAAATCCACAGATCTGACTTGCCTTGGAACTCGTTTCATGATTTAAACATACATTAGCCGACAATGTTGCAGGGTGTCGAGGTGGCTGTAGCTCAGGTGGTAGAGCAGATCAGCTACTGATTGGAAGGCTAGTGGTTCAATCCCTGGCTCCCCTAGTCTGCATGCCAAATATCCTTGGGCAAGATACTAACCCCAACTTACTCTCCGATGCATCCATCGGAGTGTGAATGTGTGTCAATGTTAGGTAGAAAGCACTAAAGTATAGAAGAAAGTGCTTGTATGAATGGGTGTGATTGGGTGAATGATGCATGTTGTACAGAGCACTTTGAGTACTCCAGGAGAGTAGAAAAGCGCTATATAAGAATCAGTCCATTTACCATTGCATGCATAAAATCACACACATGTTTTTATGTATGTATCTGATGTTGTATTTAATTAGATAAAACAACTTATTGCTGTACCAGCTATTAAGGTTTATGGTCTTCATTGGGGACCCAGTACATTTTGTGACTGCGTGCTAGGATGGAAAGTGATTTCGTCATGCATCTACAAGAGTCATAAATGTCTAAACCCTGGTTGCTAAGGATTCAACAAAGACACTTACAAACATATGACACCTCTCTGTTTGGCCACGGGTGAAGTTGTCACACCTGGGTATGCAAACATTTGCTAAAATATTGCTTCCTCTCCTCTGCAGCGTACTAATGAGGCTGCAGGCACGGTGATTTAGGGATGTCCAGAATTTTGAAGTTGATCTTGGAGACCACACCGTTTCCAATAAATGCAGTTATTCTCCTCAGTGCTTTATGTGCTCAGGTTTGTGTTACACTCTCAAGTTACATTTCCGTCTACACTGGAGGTCTCGGCAGTGATGACTCAACGAGGAGTGTACAATAACTGTATTTGTGAAACGACAGATGTTTGTATACTGTGACTGCGGATGTCAGTATCGCCAGACACTATTTTGGTCACCAGATGATGCTGTGGTAGCGATCCAAGGTGGGCAGGCTTGTCAGAACAAAGTTTGAAATGAGACAATTTAAAGGCCATGTGGTGAAAAAAGAAAGGGCGAAAATCTATATTTCTGTGTGTGGACCTACAAATTGTTTCCTAGGACATACCAAAGTACAATGTACATGATGGTTTTGGCACTAACAAAGAGCAGTAAACCGTAGGGATGAAAGCAACAAACCACGGTAAAATCATTAGCTTGAAATGTGTTTAAAGTGCCTTAAACTGAAATGTATTTTGAATTTGTCCTAATGGTGCTTTTTGTGAGAAATAAAAAGAAAATGTAGTTTCAGTGTCAAAGTATTGTAAGATAAAGACGCTACAACAACACGATGTTACAACAGTACAATAAAAAGACTGCAATAGCTGATATGACAAAAGAACACTTTTTTCTTTTCACTCACATTTCTTTGTTCATGAGGGGCATCCTATCAGAAGAAAGTAGACTTAAAATAATAAGGTGCTTTTCTCAAACAAAGGATGAATTGTACAAGGTAAATATCGATCACATTTAGTCCAATGGAAAAGAAAAAAGTATAGTTGGAAATGAGCATAATAGATCAACTTTAAGTACTCACAACTAATTTTCTAACATCTTAAAATCTCATTCTCTTGGTATTGATCCACAAACTGACCTACTGACATACTATAACTGTACTCAAATTGATTGAATGACATGATGATGGTGATGTTTAGTTAAAATAGAAGAAAACAGATAATAAAAAGACCTCCATTAAAAGGATAAACTATATGGTTAGGGATGGATCAGGTGAATCTGAACCCTCCCTTAGTTGTGCTGGAATAGGCCTTGGCTGCTGAGGGCTTCCCACGATGCACTGAGTGTTTCTTCTTCACTTACCTTTTTTTTCTCTCACAATGCATTTAATCATCAGTTATTACTAATCTCTGTCTCTCTTCCACACTGTGTCTACTGTCCTGCCTCCTTCCCCTCACCCCCAACCAATCACAGTAGATGGATGCCCCTCCCTGAGCCTGGTTCTGCCAGAGGTTTCTTCCTGTTAAAAGGGAGTTTTTCCCTCCCACTGTCGCCAAGTGCTTGCTTGTGTGTTGTCTGATTGTTGGGTTTTCTCTGTATTATTGCAGGGTTTTTACCTTACAATATAAAGCACCCTGAGGCAACTGTTGTTGTGATTTGGCGCTATATAAATAAAACTGAATTAAAATTAATTACATTATTGCTCCCATTTTATCTCCTGAGACAATAACACTTGGACAGCACAGTGTAAAACATGAAGTGGGTTCAAGTTTGTTTGAACATTACTGATGTGATTCGACTACACAGTACTATCCAGATGACCACACAAATATTTGGAGCACGCAGTGATACTTGGCAGCCTCCGTCTCTGAGACGGCGTGCAAGCCACAGGTTGTGAAAGACTGGAAGAAAGAAAAAATTCACATTCCCAAGAAAAAGACAAGTGTTGAAATTTGTTTGAATGTTTTATGATCAATCCATCCCCTAATTTGCTGGCTGGTTTATCTCACCAGCATCGGCGAGTTCCTTCTCTTTTGGTGGGCCGAGTGCACCACAAGAACATAAAGGCTCAGTTCATTTAGCATGTTAATAAAAAACAGGCCACATGGTTTCTATGACTTGGACTGTAGACTCATAACAACCTTATAATCAAAGACATTGTGTATATGGAATACTGATTCCAGTTGTGGCCTGGTGTTGGCAAGTCCCCCCATTTACTCTTTTTACATTCCTCTGCCAAAGAGTGAGTAAAAATAAAGCCATTTACAACATATTACCACAAATGGTTCATCTGCGAGCACTGACGCTAAACACCTGCTTGTGCTGAACATAATCTGCGAAATAAGACTGCTGTTCACAATTACGTACAACACCTGTGCCAAATATACTTTATCAAGGGTTGGTTCACCAAAATTACACAAAAAAAATCATACTTAGCCGTAGTGTTATTTAGTTTTTGGATAATTTGGTGGGGTTTTTTTGCAAACTGGCACTCATTTTTTAAATCCATAACTAATGAAAACGTTACTGAAATGTATCTTGGGGCACATGAATAGAGACCCAGCAATGCACACAATTCAAAGCTCTTCTTTAAGACTAGTCATCTAGGAGATGGCGTCTTACTGGCACAACACTGCTTCTCTGACAAGGAGAAGATGGATAAGCAGCAGAGGGAAGCGTTTTATCAGAGTCTTTGTACATATCAAGTCATGTAAGTATACTTAAAATCCTTGGTGGTCCAATGCTGCTATCAGCAAGTGGAATGTAGCACGGTGGGGACTGCACCCAGAAAGTTCAGCTCTGTATCTTTGCAATTAGCTGAAGATAAACTCGGGTTTTTACACTGTCCTGATTTATACTTTGTTTCCCAAATTATTTACAAAATGATGATTCCCACAAGAAACTACACACATGTTGCGTGTGTTTATGGTCACTGACTTTTGTTAATTTGTTTTCTCCTTCTAAATGGCTGTGAGGGGAGCATGGGGATAATGAAGCAGTGTTTATGTTTTTGAGTGCTTAGTGGTAATAGGACTGTTTGAGTATTTTATGTTCTTGTGATGATTGGTCTGCATGCATGTTTGGAGGACATCAGTGTGTTTCAGAACATATGAGCCCATCTGACAGACCATGTGAGCCTACCTCAAACCTTTACATTGTGTTAGCGTGAAGCTTTGAGGAATGGGAGGGGGCATACAGTGGCAGACAGGGCACTGACACCATTCGTCTGAGATGAACCCCACTGAGAGAAGTCTAAGGCCGGGGTCACGACTGCTCAATCACACTCAGTGCGTTTACATGCGCGTTCATGACCGAGCCATTAGCAGATTGCTGCATTAAGTTAAATACCTTAAAATTTTGCTTTCCTCACCCAGCTAGAAGATTAAGCGAAACCTCGGGGAAACAGCAGGAGTCCCAACAAAGATTTTATTTTTATACAAATCCCACAATCGTTTGTATTTTTACATTTGACAGTTCAGTTGACCACTGAAAGGTGTCCTTACGACTGTGTTCACCATGCGCACGTTTGACGACGTTCATGCAACGTTCGTTTAATTTGTGCATGTTCAGCTCTTGTCAGGTGATAGCCCGGTGTTGGTATCTTTATCATAATAATGCTGGCCCAGCATCTACATTGCAAATGACCAATCATATTGTTGTGATTTTAGAACTTCGAAATGTGGATGGGAAAAAAAATGCTTTTGTTTATATAAAACTCTTCTGGAGCATTCAAGTGTTTTCTTTATTAATATGCAATATTACAAATATATTATCAAGTTAGATTTGCTTTTAGCCAAATTTTGTTTACTCGTGTTGGTTTGCTACTGACAGTTTTAGCATTAGCTAACTTCTGGGCTAATATTAACTGAATGCTCAGTCAAGCTGACTGGCCAGTTGCTACGGCAAGGCTACGCTACAGTCAGTACAAATTTTGAATCTACCCAGTGCAGCTTTTCAGCCACTGATTGTTGATCAGGTTATCAAAATAAGCTGCTATAAATATGAAAGCATAGAAAATAGCAGGAGGTTTTCAATTGTAACTGTCTGTCAAGTAACATGGCTAGCTATGGAGTTAATTGCACAACAGATTGTCTGTTCTTCAGTTCTACTGAGTGAAATTCTGATAATGTCTTTATGTGACTTTGCACTTATGTCAAATAGCAGATATCAGTGTCGCTGTGATCCACCTATACAGTCTATGAATGCACAGTTTCTAACAAAAGCAACAAAAACATGCCAACAGTATGTCCATTAGGGGCGGGGCATGCTAAGGAGTTCAAGAAAAATAGTCCCTTGACAGCAATACGGGAGTCAGAGGAACGATTGCTACCCGTAGTAGTTGTGCATACTTGTGTTCTAAATAATAAAATCCAAAGTTCAACTGGAACCGAACCCGGCACCAGAACAGATGTTGAGTAAATCTATTTCCAGAGTTGACCTGAACACTATTTGTAAAACTGAGAAACATTTAGACAGCAAGTAAAAACTTTATGTGGTTCACTTTGGAGCCTGCTGCCCAAATGTGCTGTATACCCAAATGTGCATAGAATAAATTAAAGAACAGAAAAAAAAGAAGCCACTCTTTCAGAAATTGATGACATATTACATTTAACACATATATAAACCCATGCTGTGATTTCCAAAGTGAGCTTGATTCTTCCTGGTAATCTGTTTTCTCTTGCCTATTTAAGATATAAAGCGACTGACTCCAACCTGCCATCACTCTGCTGCTAATAAAAGGTAGGCCACAAGGAGGCAAAACATGCATTTGTGCACAAGCAATTCAGAGGCTTTATAAGTGTTACGTGATACATAATGAATAATAGCGAAAGCGAGCTAGAAATGCACCTGGACATGAATAATGAAACAAATTTGCGTCACACTGAGTTCAAGTGCGAGTGAAGCTAACAAAAGCAAATCAGGCACTTTACTTTTTTTAAAGACACTAGCCTACTTCAAAACTATCAAAACTACAACCAAATACCTTCCATGGCTAGTATGAACCGAAATCACAAAAGAGACCAGAGTTTGAGTTACATTTAGGCAAGAAATGTGAAAATGTATACTGTAATAACTGGGCAGTGTTTTATAGCAGACGTACCTCAGACTAAGTAAAAGGGATTACAACAAAAGCATCCTGACAGGAGAGGCTGGCGCATCATGAAAAAAAATGACTCATGCTTGGTAATCAGATCCCAGACAAAGGGGAAGTTTTCACTTTGACTTTTTGATACAGAAGAACTAGGACCAGCCAAGGAAACATTACTCTGAAACGAGACCTCGCAAGGATTCCCACGGACAATAAAACAAAGTAGGTTCTCAAACAGTGACCTTTGAATGGGAGCATGCAAGGAAAAAAATCTCTAACTGATTCCACACCTTCTGTTCCAGTCACCTCTTTTTCTTTCCTGATGTAAAATGAGCCCGACGCAAAGAGACTATGCAAACTGAGATTTCACAACTGACTACGACTCCTGGAAAAACCATATGACGTCCAATTTTGGGAGAAGTTGTACAGGGCACTATCAGACCAATTACACCCATGCTGAGGACCACCTTGAGAACTACAGTACTTTTCCAAATGATGGAGTAAAATTCTTTCCATTTGCTTAATCTAAATAAGAGTGGAACTGATTAATCTGGTCGGTGGGCCTGCTACTCGTTTTGTTTGACTGACTCCTCAGATAAAATGTTCACGTTTAGCGAGAATTGATGTTTTCCACATTCGCCAAGCAAAAGCAAGAATTTGGGGTGTAAACTTAGCAGTGTTGTTCTTAACACTGGTTGAAATTGCTCGGAGAGAGAAATGCTGTTTAGATTTGAAAGAGCATCAATACAGACACTTTTTAGTGTTTTTAGTGAGCAAAATGGAACGGGAGGAAAAAAATGTGCGTCGTGGCTTTTGATGTCACCTGAAATTCTTGACATAGCTGGCCAGAGGAAGTTTAAGGGGTTTGGCTAATAACTTTTGAAGGCCCCTATTTATCAAACACTGTAGACGGTACATGAAAAAAAAAAAAGACCTTGTGCAGGTGCATATGTGCAAACACACACACATACACTTCTCTGCCTGGCTTATTCAGATGCCATGAGTTGAAGGAGCACTCAGTGGCTCAGGCCTACCTGATGGAGAGCTTGAGAGGCCAAGCAGGAACAGATGGGCTGAGGACGGCGGGGTACTGGGAATGAGGGAGCAAAGGGAGGGAAAGAAGAGAGAAAGAGAGAGAGCATCGACAGTCAGGGACCACCATCATTGCTGCCCACACCAGACTGCACTTACCACCAGCCGCCTGCCTGCCCCCATCCCACCAAATTCATTTTCAGTGCAGTGATTCTCTGCTGTAATGAATCTGCAATTTGCACACATATGTAGTGCCTAACATGGTACTACTTTGGGATCTGTTTAACCCCGATGGAAACATTTACAAACAAGTGACCACAAAGAGTCATCAATCTGCACATTAACCTCTTACTTGCCTCTGGGAGGAGGATAAAGGGGGGATTATGCTATTCTCTATTAAAGGGTTTGGAGAAGACCAAAGAAAGTGGAAAAAGAAGGAAAGGGAAATAGTCTTTCAAAGCAGAGTATAGGAGAAAATTGCCAAATCCTAACAGAACAACTTTATAATTGCTTCAATTATTGTCTGCTGTCTCCTTTATGACTAGAAACAAAAAAGACATGGAGCGAGAGATTCGAGACCTGTGAAAGACAGAATGACTCATCATAAGCTCCCTGAGTTGGAAATCTAAAGAGTCACTGTGTTGAAACATCTGGAAAGACATCTGTCTAAAGAAATGACTGATTGGCTTCCTACATTTCCTGAAAGGAGCAATGGAAGCCAAAGCTGCTGTATTTATTTCCATGGAGCTGTGTCACTGTATTTGTGTGTATTTACATGCATCAGGCATTTAGCATAGCTCCAGCAGTTACGGGACACTCCATCTTCTCAGCTTGTGCAACTCTGTATGTGTCTCGTGCCACCGTACTAGGGAGCCCTGGGTGGCTTCACTTATTCATGCCATGTGTATACTTTAGCCAAACAAGGCCTAAGGACACTCCGGGGTGGTACAGAGGAAGGAGGGGCGAGGAAGCTAAAGGCGAGGTAGTGTGGTCTTATGGTTGAAGCCCGTGATTTAGAGGCTGTTGATACTGGGCAGACAGCCCAGGCTCAGTCACTGACTCACCGCGGATGACGCTGCATAAGTCACTACACTTAAAATGTCCTCATGTGTTTAGATCTGTTCAAGTGGAAATCAGGCGCATTCGCACAGCTGGGAATGGCTACTGGATCTGATTTTCTTGTTTCTTCCCTGCTTTTCCCTGAAGCTTTCATAAACAGATGGCAGAGGCTCATTAAGCTGTTGTCAGAACTATTAATGACATTGTGAACACTTTCCGAGGTCTGTATGCCTTAAGGCGAGCGATTGCCAAAGCAGGGTCATTAAAGAAGGTGTGAGAGTAACGCAATGCTGCTGTGTGCTGCAAGGTGAGGGATGGATGCCATGAAAGAAAAGTACACACATGGTTGGACGACTGTTAACAGTGAGCTGACGTTAATGATTTCATGTTTGCGGTGGAGGGGAGAAAAATGGAATGACGTCATGTGATTTCAGTGCCGTAGGAGTGCGCTGAATGATTTGACTGTGCAGTGCATACTGTATGTATGAGCTGTATGTGCTTTGATTCTGGGGCAGAGGGCTTATACCAATGTTAAATCAACTAAGTAATTGCTTCTCGCATTTCATTCAGATAATACCTTGTTGCCTTTTGTTTTTTAAAAAGTGTGAACTGTTGAAGTCCAAACAAATAAATAGGGCTACTTTACCAGAACTGCATCTTAAGCAGGTGGATGACTGTTTCTGTGACTTTCTAAGACCAATTATCTGACATCACGATGGTCAGCTTTACGTTTACTAGCTACATTTATTATGATTATATGAATAAGACACAAGGGGAGCAGCATTTTTTTTAAAACGCAATGAATGTCATTTAGGCTGAAACAGAGATATAAACTAAAAATGTGCACTGCTATATCTGTAGTGGGATTTTTGTTGTGGTCAGATAGCACATTTTTCAATCTACATCTAGCACTGACAGTCTAATCGTGACGGCTTTGTGAGGCGATGTTAGAGTCGTTTAATCTGAAATCTCCGTTCTCTCTTGGTCACAATAATACTAAAATGCTGATTTTAGGCAGGTGAAATGTTTATCGTATTCACCCTCATAGTTTTTCATGTTAGCATCTCAGTAAGGTTGGGTTGCCAAATGCTGCCTCTATGTCTTTTGTCTTGTCTCCCTCCCCTCACCCCCAAACGGTCGCAGCACATGTCTGCCCCCCACTTAGCCTGGTTCTGTTGGAGGCTTCTTCCTGTGAAAAAGGAGTTTTTCCTTTCCACTTTTGCCAAGTGCTTGCTTATAAGAAGTCATCTCATTGTTGTTGTTTTTTTGTATTTTTATAGGGCCTTTACCTTGCAAAATAAAACGCATTGAAACAGCTGTTATTGTGATTTGGCGCTAGCCAAATAAAATCATATTAAATTAATTGTCAAACCTGCACACGTCTCCAAATTATACACAAGGTGTGCTTTGTTGTGCTTTGTTGTGCTCTGTGTAACAAGCGGGTTCGTCACTAGCAACTCAGCACATATGGATGCCTGTAAACAATCCTTTTGTGTCACATTTAAACTCATGCTGAACATTTTTCAGCATGCAGGGCTAATGGTCTAGTCATTGTGAGACAGTGAATAGACTCTCATAAGATGTGTGAATATAATCAAAGTGTTTGTCAGAGAGAAAGTGATTTTTAGGACACCTGAGCCTAATTTTAGCTGGCATAACATTAGCTAATAACTGACTGTTGTTGTTTAGTCAGATCATTGTCAGCAGTCCAGAGTAGGGATTATCACATGTCTAATATGCTAACAATAAGTAATTGCGACAATATTGGCAATAAATAAACAGACTGCCCACAAATTACACGCAAACCCCTATGACTACTCCCCCTTTGGCTAGTCTCAAGCCACAAACATAAAACACAATTAGGCGGAATGGTGATGTCCATATCAGCCACTGCATACAAGACGATGGGTCAACATGACAGGTTCCACAAACGTACACCCTCATCAAAATGTTTTTATTATTTAACTCTGAGTTTGTTAGAAGACGTAATTACACACTTATTAATGTATATTGATGAGCACAGTGTCCTTTTCTTATATTAAATAACTTCAAAAAACAACTGACTGCACCTTTAACTCCAAGCAAATGATCTTTTAATGGAACCAACCAGATCTAAAGCAAGCAAACGCACTTCTCACCACAAACAAAACACAGTTGCAGTATGACTGCAAAACTACTACGGAAGCATTGTTTTCACTCCAAATAGTCAGACTGCCTCTTGCAAATTTATAATAATATTGTACTACATAAGTCAAATACATGTTTGTGTTGTTTTTCAAAATTGATTTTATAATGAAATGGCTGCAATCAGCTACCCACACAACATTCGATCTATATATACATAGTAGTGCTACCTTATGAGCATTTTTTAAAAATTTCTGTTAAGAACCTATTGAAGACATTTACCTTTATACATGTAAATCAATTCCTTTCTCATTTTGTATTACTTGGTCATCTTCTTTCTACACCCCACTAGACAATTTGCATAATAATCACCTCTATTGCCTTCCAGTTTCAGGGTACAAGTAAAAATCCACCTCGCAATTTATCTCTTTTGTCCTCCTTTTCCTTCCCATGAGCTTTGTTTTGTTCCACCTGAGAAAAGCATTTGATACAAAATACTCCTGTACACAAACTCTTGTTTGCTAGAAAGTTTAGGAAATATGCCCAGTTGACATTCATTAAGAATCTTGGGCAGAAGGCGTGGGAACGTTGTCAACATTACCTCAGTGTCAGCTTTCCTTTTAGAACTATTTTTATACCAACTAGATATCTAGAATGAAGGGTCAGCCAGTGGTTATTCCTACAAAGTGAAAATTAATGCTAAAGGGAACACTGACATGCGTACCAAATTTCAATAAAAAAATAATAAAGTCAATTTTTATATCATTTATCAAAACCAGAATTACAAAGAGGTTCCCAGAAACACAGAATAAAAGAACAACCTAGTACGAAATTTTTAAAACAATTTACATATCAATTAAAACATGCCACGCAAGACGCACTGTCAAACGAAGAATGAGCTACAATGTGATTCCGCTGTAATTAATACCTCAACATTACCATAAAAATCTATAAGTTAACATAATAAGAGGGAGTCAAGCAAAGAATGACAAAAATATAAAAATCTGTTCTAAAATTTGATATAATTTGTTGTATGAATGAGTCTTTAGCAGTGATTTTTAAAGAAGACACTGATGAAGTAGCCTGGACTTTCTCAGGCGCAACTGAGGAGTCCTAACAGGAAAAGCTCGATTGCCTTTTAAGTTTGAGGTGGGAACAGTTAACAGGTTCCTGCCTTAGGATCAGCGGGTGTGTACTGGTTGGTACAAGAACTGCAGTTTGAGTATAAACTGTGGGCCAGGCCATGAATGGCTTTATAAGTAATTAGTAAAATATTTAAATCCTTTCTAAAAGTAATGGGCAGCCAGTATAGAGTCATTAAGACTGGAGCAATGTCTTAACTTTTCTTGGATCTTGTAAGAAGTCTGGCGCCTGCAAATCTGAAGTCTGTTTAATGTCTTCTGATTGATATTTATTGAAAGACCATTACAATAATCTAACCAAGAGGGTTAGTCTAAGTATTATTCAAACTCAGTGCTCATCGTATTTTTTCGAGATATTCCTCAGGTGGGACTGGCAGGACTGGCTGAACTTGTTTATATGTTTGTTAAAGGTGAGATTAGAATCAGATAATAATAATATTCATGGCTGCCACTCCCTGAGCCTGGTTCTGCCAGAAGTTTTTTCCTATTAGAAGTGAGTTTTTTCTTCCCACTGTCACCAGTGATTGTTCATAAGGGGTCATCTGATTGTTGGGGTTTTCTCTGCGCTAATATAGGGTCTTTACCTCCCAGTATAAAGCACCTTGAGCTTAATTTTTGTTTCAATGAGCACACATGCATTTCCTAATACCAAGTTAGAGAGATCCATCCATAAACACCACAAAAGATGGACCTAGCTTGCATGAAAGGTCTGAAAAGTGAAGCCTGCCCAGAGGTGCTTTTAAACTGCATTATTTTTAACAGCCACCAGGGGGTGATACCCTTGATTGCAATAGAACCTATTAGAAATGAGTGGAAAAACAGTTTTGGACTTGAGTTCTGTTGGCATTTTCATAATGAGTTTGTAAAAATGGTGAAAATGCTCACTTTACAGCTTGAGATACCAATGGGTGATGTCATGCTAGCTATGTCCATCTTTTATATTGTATGTGAGTCCATCCAAAAAGCTGTATTAGCTGTAGAGGTGCTTTAGCTGTACTGATGCCCACTGAAATCCAGTTATTATGGAGGTACTTCAGAATTTCTTATTAAGAGACATTTAAAAATGACACCAACACCACAAGAGATGGAAATGGACTGAGTCCAGTGTTTTGGGGGGGGGTTCACTGCTTTTTGGAAAAGACATTAGGTTCTGTTCACGTTAAAAGATTATTATTCAGTGCATTAATAATAATTATACTTCTGCTTTCATCTTTGCAGATGAACCCCGCTGACCCTGCAGTTAAATGTTGGCCACCTCCAACAACACTACTTTAGGTGGACTTATGAACTGTGAGGTGGTGGTTTTGACTGCCTAGAATGGAAACACTAACAAAATACACAAGTGGAGTTCTGTCGTTACTCCGTTTGTGGACGCACACGATCACGATGCTGAGTTATGAGACAAACAATGCAATAACAGACGGACTGAGAGAACAGAGTAAACTTTCAGCATTTCTTCAGTTTAGGGGGAAACAGCAGAGGCGGCAATGAGAGTCATGTTGTTGATGCTTATGTGGTCACACGCAAACCTAACCATCATCTCCTGGGATATTCTTAAAAGAGGTTCAGATGCTGAGCGCAGAAGATTTCCCCCACTGACCCTGCAGAAATGACAGGGCGTAGCAGGTGGTATCACATCAGGAAATTATCACGCACTTTGCATGCAGATGTTTCACTTAGATCAGCTGTCTGAATATGTGATCTGAATGGACCAAATGCAAGCAAAGAGAGGGTCAGAGTTCAAATGTAATGTAAAACAATAAAGGTTTATTGTGAATAATACGGAAAGGAAAGACTGCAAGACAAAAACATTTTATATGGGCATCTGATTTTTGTTTTCGTGCATTTGTATGTGTCTCGGCTCTGAGCCTGTGCCTCACTATGTCAGCTAAGAACTGTGGTCTGTCTAACTGTGATTCTCTTGGTCTATCTCTCCGAGCAGATGTACTCTTTTCTGCTCCACAGCTGCATACCACATGTTTTCACGCTGCTTGACAATGCACGTATATTCTCTTCTGCTCTGAGCTCTAATGTTAGTGGTGATACTGGTGGCGGTGGTGGAAGATTCCTGCTATTCTTACGGCCCTGATCTGTCCTTCCACTTCAACCAGAGTGCAGCAAGTAGCACTCCGGCCCCACTTTGGTCCTGAAAAATCTCCAGTTGTGTAATGTAAAGAATGTAGAGGGTAGGGGGTCAGAACTGGCAGGGTCTGCCACAGCTTCATAGCACACTGAGTCATTTCCATAATTGCCCACAATCAAACCAACCCCTCCTGGATTCCACCCGCTCCAGATTCCTGTAGATAAGCTGTGCCGCGGCTTTGGTGAGTGCTGGAGACCCCCAAGTAAGAACAGGTGCCGCTAATGTAACTGATTTCAGGTTTTCCCAATGTTTCCTCTGTAATTGCTTTGGGTTGAACATTCCCGTTTGGATTGCTATCATGTGACTTTCCTGAAGAGCGGAATGAAAGCGGGTTTGTCCCACATTTGGTATTATCAGGAGACTTTAGCCAAATTAAGATGCCTTACTGTAAGTACGACTGTACAGCAACAAATAGCTGGGACTCAGGTCGTTAGTGATTGATTCGCATTGTAGCCAATTTTCCACCGCCTACAAGATAAGTACAGAGCAAAGCCTTTAGACCATAAACGAAGTCAAACAACCCATGACACAGTATGCAATGTGACGTTTCTCTAATGCCATGAGTCTCTTAAGAGATATCAGTCGCTGCCACAGTAAAGTCATTCAAGAACAGAGGTGAGTCATTTTTGACATGACTGTTCATTAACTAAAATACAGTGAAAAGCTGTATATGTGGAAAAAAAACACACATACAAAAGTAGTATAAGAAGGCACAGGCTGATTGTTTTTAACAAGTTTATAAGAGCATATGCAAATCTTTACGTGAACGTAGCTAGTAATTACTGCGTATTAAAATAGTCACTAGCTATTTTACCCATTCTTAAAAACCTGCATTAGCCTTCCCCAGAACCGTGCAGGTACAGTTTTAGTAAATGTACCTTAGGTACACCACACTACATCAGAAGAATAATGCTTACTTGACTCACAACTGTAAAGGTTTTTCATCTTTACGAACAACGACGGCCGTCATAGGGAGGGAATTCAGGAGAAGTTTAATAGCCTATTACATTTTCTCCCGCGCTACTATCAAAATAAGTCATTAAACTGACGTGATAAGTACAGGAGGGCAGTAAATAAGGAGTAAACGTCGCTTAAATCGCCTCGGCCGTCGAATGAGCGTTCGGTACTTTACTCCCCCGCCTCCTGTCTCCGCCCGCCGCTCTGCCAGGTAACCGTTTACCTCGACGTGAACGCGACTGTGGCCACACGCGCGCTCCCGCGAAGTCATACGTCACCGTGCTCGCTCCTCTTCTCGCGCGCTGGTTAAAAAGAAGGAGGAAAGAGCACGAGAAAACATGTGAGCGCTCTGAGGACTTTAGTGAGAGGCAACTTTTATTTTTCTTATATGTTTTTTTTTCACCCGTGCATTTCCAATCTACCGTGCTGTGCTCAAAAAGGAATTACATCTGAAAGGAACGTCACAGCTTTTTTTGTTGTTGTTATTTTTCCAGTTCACGGTGTTTTGCGGGTTTTGGCTTTTTTGTGCTCATCAGGATAAACTGTGTTATTATTTTTGCTTTTATATTGTTGTTATTATATTATTTTAATTTTCCGAGTTATACTGTATAACCAGAAGGGAAAAGTAGGGCTAATTTATTTTAAACACCTGTTTTCATACTAACGAATCACATTTAGAACACCTGCGTGTACAAATTTGACTTTTGTTTTCTTCTTCCGTGGAGAAATATATACATATATAAATATAGTGCACATCAGGTTAACATCTCTCTTTTTTTAAAAAGAAGGGACGCGTTTTTGTTTTGTTTTCTATTATTATTAATAATATTATTGCAAGCGTATTTTATTATCTTTTGAGACTATGAAGCATTTGCAATTTGTGCTTGTGTTGGCCATCGCGGTAAACGTGTGGGAATGTGGGGACGCAAAGTTTGGCGAGAGAGGAGAAATGAGCCCCAGGAGGAGAAGATGTTACGACGGAAGCTTGCCCAAGCGGCTGAAGAAAAGGGAGCGAAAACTGTTGCTTGACGGCAGCAGCGGAGGAGAAGTTTGCCACAGGCTGTATCCTCGCGTATCCTGCTGCCCCACCAGGAGAGCCGCCTATCAGATCCTGCACCGCAGGGATCCCAGGGTAAGTTAAAGTCCATCCGCACACGCTGCATTTTCTCCTAATGAAAGGACCTGCTTGTTTTTATTGCTAAGGCACCTGAGGACATGCATTTACAGCCTTTGTGCATTGTCATTCTGCTTCTTACTGCCGACAGCTGAATTTGGGGATGGTAAGAGGAAGTTGCCTTGTGCTATGCTGCCAAAAAGAAGTCCTAATTTTAATGCTGTTGTGGGAAAGATATTGTAGCATTAGTGGTAGGCAACCTTTAAATAGATTCAGGTGAAATCCCCATTCAGAAAACTGTAAGCATATGCATGTGCGTGGCTTATTTTATTTATTTATTTCCCCTCATTTCAGCATCGCTGTAGCATTTATACAATCTTCGGAGAACAACTTAATCTGCTCATATCGGAGGCAGCCTATCGTTTCCGTTGTGGTCCTTAAAAGTGAACAAAAATATTGCTTTCAACATTAAAATGTTTACCAGCTTCGCATAATACGGTTCAACTCTAATTCGGTGTGTCCAATGCGCTTCGGTGTTACCATGGCAATCAGTCGCCCGATTTACGTTACTTCTACGCTGGCCACAGTGAGCTCCAAACGCCGGCTGAGAGAGACAGAAAGAGGCGCTAGGTAACTAACTGTTGAACCATTTACCCGACAAGGTAGGAGCTCGGCTGTACCTTTTTTTTTTTTTTTTAATTCAGCCGTC
>VOQK01009512.1:12756-23124 GCA_015052645.1 Benitochromis conjunctus | reverse complement strand
GCGGGGGTCCCTTTTTTTTTTTTTTTTAATTCAGCCGTCGACCTTTTTACTGGAACTGGAAGCTGATAAGGCTTTTTCCCCTCTTGTCGGCTGTTTGGCAGCCGTTGGTTCTCAGCGGTTTTCAGAGTTAACGTTCAGACGTTTGTTTGCCTAACGTCTTTTAAGTGTCTCGCGTTTTTACGTTCCACTCTTGACCGTTATGGCGCCAACCGAGGTAATAATGTAAGTGTTAAAATGTAATGCAGCGCAAAGCTCAGAGGGGGGGGGGGGGTTAATTAAACCGCTCTTCGGATATGCAGGAAGGAAAAAATAAAAAACAGCGAGTGTATGCGGCCAAACTTGTAGCAGATTCCTTTGGATCCTCACCGGGCCATTCTCATGTAAACCACCCCTCGAATCATTCAGTGGCTGGGTGGTATCTCACTTTGTGTTGCGACAAAAAGCCATATTGCATCATTTAATTTGCTCAAGTCATGCAAATAAGAAAGGAGGGGAGGGGGGTCGAAACTGAATAGGACGAACTCGACTTCTCCTCCTCCCCACTACACTGCCCACACACGGAGCCCTTTCTGATTATGGCAAAAGAATAACAACAACACCATTGTGTTTGTTGGTTTCACTAATGGGAGAAGCTGGAGAACATCACTCTCCCCCCAGTCATGAGCCCCTGACCAAGTGTTAATGCCTTTGAGAGGGTGCATGTCTTTCACTATATCCCCCCGGCCAACAAACTTACACCTATTCCCTCAGGACAAGTGTTTTCGTAAAGCTTAGTGTTGCCTACCTCAGTGCTTGTCCCCCTTCTCCTGCCCCAGTCTCCCTGACTTTGTGAGGACTGTCCAGATTTTCTCTCTCTTTTTTTATTCCAGCTGAATTGTATTTTACATTTTCATTTTTTTATGTGTTAATGTGTTTCTTCTGTGAATTTTTGCTGTTGAGTCATGCAGATGTGATCATAGAAGGAACAGCTGTTCTCCCACACGAGGCTGAGCTTTGCAGGTGTGAAGGAAGTTTTAATAAATAAATAAATAAAAAATGAAATGTGAAACTCAGAAATGGCAGGGGAGTTAAGTTACTGATGATTTTATTTTATTACCCCATTGTAGTTCCACTTTTTTTTCTGGTTGTGGCTCTGCTCTTGATCTCTGTGAAAGTGTGACAGCTGAGCCCCCTCGTTGCTGTTTTCTCCCTGCTTTTTTTCGAGGCGCGTACTCACCAAGATTGAGCGAGAGACAACAAACAAAGGTTCACTTGTTCTGGTTTGGATGATGGCAACATTGGAGTCCATCCCAGCAACATATGGACACAGGGCATGGTTGAGAGCACACAAATGCTACTCTCTGTGGATCTTGTGCCAGCCTATGGCATGCAGAATCAATGGGCAATTTAGAGCAGGCATGCCCACAACACTACATGGCATGAGTGCAGAGGATACCGAGACACACTGTACATACAGCGCGGAGCTCCCTTTCAGAAAGGGGTTAGATAAATTGCACAACAAAGATACATTCTGTATGATTCTGTCTTTGTTTAGGCCGTTATATTGCCTTCTATGAATTGCGATTTCCTCTTTGCATGTCTGCATTTCACCTGTTGAGCAAAATCACCACTGTACAACTTCTGAAGAGAAAATCTGTTCCGCAGCTTCAGCTCGCTCTGCAACTAGAGTGAAGTGTAAGGTGTCCATATGTTAGCCTTGGGTCCCCTGGTCTAATTGACTTCGACAGACTGCTAATTTGTTGATACCAGAGAGGGAATGATGTGCCTGTCTATCTCTAAATTGGTGTTTACACATGGACCTCACACAGAGCAAAGCACTACCAGCCTGCTGCCTGCAAACAGCACTTGACCTAAAACAGATTACATTGTGTTTTATTATAGCTAATTTGTTATGTAAATAATCCTGCTAATTTCTTTTGGATGAAGTCTATGTATACTTTTGCGTAATGACCCCAAGTCAGGCTTTGAGGTGCTTATTTGGTTTCATTCATTTTATGCCTCAAAATTTGTCAGGCGTGGGTATCGTAATTTGATTTTAACTGTTTGTGAACTTGGTAAGTAGGCAGAGAATGAGATGATCTTTTTGTTTATTTCTGTAAACAGAAAGGGAGGTCAGACTGTAGGCTTGACAAGTCTGTACAAAAGCAGTTTGAATAAAAAATGATGTGATTGTATGGAAAATTTACAAATATTGAGTATTTTAGCAAAAGAGGAAAAAAAACAACTTTAAAATTTTTGTTATAATTCACTTTTATGAATGGGATTTTGCAGTCTCCCACTAGAGTGGGAGGACAAGGAAGTAAGTGACATCTCTAGTTGCTGCTGAAAATGTGGAGTCGGGTGATGCAGATGCAATTGTGGAGATGTTGCAGACTTCAAACTGAAAGAAGAAAAAAAACTAAAACTAAATAAAAACTACTCAGACATATCCATTAACAGAGTTCACGGCATTAACATTAAACTTTTCAGGTATGTAGTGAACAAATTATACATCATATATATCTTATACCTATCTTTATATCTTGTGAGTACTTGCTTTACATGTATCGCATTGGTTAATTTCACGTAGTTAAATGGGAGTGTAATGTTAGACATATACATATACTGAGCTGATATATACAAGCCTAACACTGAAATAAATATATAAAAGTCCATTTTAAAGTGTAATTTGAACTCAGTGAGATTATTTGCAAGCATCTTGCGTAGTTTTTCTAAATTCTCAGTCACGTTATATTCAGGAATTTATAACAAAGATTTGAAAATGAATCTTACAATCTAAACTCTCCCTTCTTCATAGTGTAATATTTATCATGCTGCTATCACCAAATGTCCAGCTAATCCTAAACTACATGTTGGCTTGCTTGGGGAGTGTGAAGTGAGAGGTAAAAGCAAACAGCCAGCCGTTCTAATCAGGCATATGCCCTTGTTGCGTGTGGTCTCCAGATTTTCTCCACCAACAATACAGAATGTGGACGTCTCCTGGAGGAGATCAAGTGTGCTCGCTGCTCCCCCAATGCCCAGGTGTTGTTCCACTCCTTGGACATGGATAAGATGCCACACAGGGAGCCAGACCTGCCACGGCTCTGCCAGAACTTCTGCCGCGAGTTCTACTACACCTGCAGGGGGCACATACCAGGTAATTACACAGATAATAATGGCCGTCATTATAACTTTAATGTTGCCTGTGTGGTTACCTGGTGGTATCCATGTAAACATACACAGTGGAAAAGATTAAGTTCATTTTTAATTCTCATAAATTCAAAATGATGCAAACATGTTGATTTTGATTTATTAAAAAAAAAAAATCAAACCCGGCCACACTTCTCATTGAGACTCAGCTTGCACATGCATGTGCAGCTGGAAGATTTTTGGACTTATGCAAGAAGTGGTGCGTCAGTAGTCTGGTCTGTGGATATTTATTTATTCAGCTCTTACCTCATCTGACCTCACCCCGATTTGCTGTTGCTTGTCTCACCCATTTTGCTTGCTTTCTGCCTCGTTTCTTAATGTATCAGTAAAATCACTTGCCACACTCTGGCTGTACGTACCCAGCACCTGATTAGTGTGCTGGCTGGCCTAGCACATTTGAGTAATCAAATGTGCAGAGTGATTTTTATGCTTCTTATGACACAGTTTCGAGTCTAGCTGTGTTTATGTCATCAGGTGCCGATACTGTTGTTCTCATGTGTCTGTTAGGTCCGTTGGGATCATGCAGGTTTATTTTAATCAGCAGAAATTTGCAATAAATTAACGTTCTGAAGTCCTTGAAGGTAGTAACAATATGCAGACTTGAGACAGTTCGTGACATGTGAATGGAAAATATTAGATATGCAAAGGTGGGTGTGAAAAACAAATTTCATGAATGCACTGACAAAATCCAGCCGGCCTGAACTGTGTTCCAGAAAACTTGACTGACTGGAGCAAAGTGAACTATTTTATAACCTGTTCCTGGATACCGCTTGCTAGACTGAACTGCTGGAGTTTATTCTGTATTTGGGATTCATATGCACCCTAGCTGTGGTCTAGACATGACTGTTGGGCGCTTTGCCTTCCTCAGACATAAACTGTCACCTAAAAAAACTCTCTCATGCTCTGCCATTAAACTGTTTTTATTTGGGTAGTAGGTTAATATGATTTGTAAACATAGCTGAAGTGTTGCTGTACTGGCCCCTGTCATTCCTGACCATAAGATGGCAGAAACACTAAAAAAACAAAAAGCCATTGATGCAACAGTTTCCTCTATGTGTAAGGTACTGTTAAATGGGACGCCTCTATCACTAAAGCATTTGCTCCCCAGAAGATCACAGGTACCTTCAGAGTGCATACCACACAAGATCAAACACTTCTTGACTGTCTCTTCTCCTGCAGCCAAGTCTTCTTCCAGTCTCGGTCGCCACAAACTGATTAGATCTGCTGAGATTTGCAAACAGAGAACAGTTTCAAACAGACTTGTCTGCAATCCACCCACATGATATGCTGCAGCTCAAGTCAAATATCAAACACATACATTCCATCGGAGTCCCTGCTCATCTGCATTTAATGGCCTACCGTAGTATCATGTACAACACTTCAACTACAACTGAGGTTGGCGAGACGGACTCTACAGAGCAAAGAAGAAGAAGTCTGGCATTGTCTGGAGGTACATCATTTGCTTATGAACTGATATACATATGGGCTCAGAGAGTCAAACCAGAAAACCTCAAGAGAAGAATCCAGACACGACCCCCCCCCCCCCACCACCATCTCTGTAGGCTCCTCCCTGTACACCCCCATCAGCCCCCACAGATCAGCATATGTGGTGACGAATGACACATTTATTTTTCTACAAAGGTTGTGTGTATGTAAAACTGCTGAAGTGCATCAAGATGTCAAGTACTTTGGGTGGGCCACCCAGGTTGCCTTGGAAGATAACCAGATGGAAGTATAACTTTAGCAGTGGGGAGCCAGGAATATGGACAGAGTTCTGTCTCTCACTCTCCGTGTCTCTGCCTTCGCTCCCTTGTTCTCTCACTTCTTTTCTCCTTTGGTTTGTTTCCTGCCTCTTTTTTTAGAATGTTAACTCTTTTACAATATCTTTTGTTAGTGCACACCCTGCAGTGAAGGTAGAAGATATTGTCAAACATACAATTAGATATTGATGATTTCTGAAATCATCTCCAAACTACAGACAGATTAATTTGACTGAATGATGTGCATTGTGATCAATGCTTTTCTTAGGTATTTGCATAAATGGTAACAATTAAGTTGGAATTTTTAAATGTGCAATGCATTTTTTTTTGTAGATATTGTACCTGAATATTGTAATGGGAGACAGCAAAAGTGAATATAACCACAAACCTTCCCTGTCAGTGTCAATATGTCAGTGTCAGTGTTTTGCTAATACAAAATCACCAGTCACAGGTTTTAAATTGAAACAGTAGCCTTTATAGCACCTATAACTGTCGTTCTGCACCCATGAAACTTCCTAACAACCCTTGATTAGCCCATGTACCCCTTTTCTCCATAAAGATTTTTACTGCCATGATTCTCACTTCTGCCTGGGGGCCTCCCACCTTCTCCATACTTCTCTTATGTGTCCCCCCCACACACACCCTCCACTCGATGTCCCCAACCAGCATGGTTAAGATAACTGCAGACACCAGAGTGTGGGTGGTATAGTCAAAGCTGTGTGTGTGTTTCTATGTGTGTTTGATCTTCATGTTATGTTTAGATGTTTGAGGCGATATCCTATCACCTCCAGTATTTGGTGCGGTCAACCCTTGCGGTGTGGGGCAAAGGGAGGAGATGAAAGGAGGGACAGGGAGAGTCCTGTTTGTGTTTTTATCACTGGTGTATTTGCTTTCCTCTGTCCTCTGAGGGATTGACTAAAGGAAACAATATTGGTAAGATTGTTTTTAGGTCGCTAAGGGCCCCGAAGACCCACTGCGCACTTTGCTTATTGCCGGGAATAATGTTGTGACTGCACTGGCTGGAGGGGCAGCTCTGTGTGACTGCTGTGTTTATGCAGATTACCCTCTCCTCTGGCACTTTTAGGTAAACTAGCAGGCCAAAGGGAAATAAGGAATGATGTGATGTCAGTTTTACCTTGAACTCATGGGCAGAATTTATGGAAATACAATCAGTCAGCATTTGGGAACATCATGCCTTTGTTTGGCAATTCAAGTGCTGAAAAGCTCTCACCCCGAAAACACTTTTGTTTATTCACAGTCACATGCCATTTTAAACAGGTGGACTTTTTCATTTCACAGGCTATGCCCATGTGCAACTCTGTAATGCAAAACAGCCAGACCTTTTTGAAGAATAAAACAAGTAGTTTGGTTGTTTTTTGTTTGTTTTTTTTCTTTTATCAAAGGACATTTTAGGATACCTGTGACTGGCAAGAATAATGAAGGAATAACATTTTTAACTCCAGTTAAGGGAATGAACACAGTTTAAAAATTGGAAACTGCCATCCAGCATCACTAGATTAGTTGACCATTTAACGTGTTGATTTTGAGAAATAATGATGGGAAAAGTTGTAAAAATGTAGTTTTAGAAGACTTTTGTAGTTTGGGAGCTTTTTTGACATTTGTTTTCAAAATGCTTTTTTTTTCTGTATCTATAGTGTTGCAGAATATATTCAAAGGGGTTTATGTATAATTCATGAAATTAGTTTGGTTCCCGTAATTCACTGCAATGGAGACATATTGTTTCTGGTATAGAGTCAGATGCTTTTGGCAAGGGTTTACCTAGTTAATAATTCTAGTAATCATATATTTGGCTTTCTTTGTGTCTCACATTTTTCAAAATGATTGAACTCCTTGTGATTTTGTGGAGTCTTCGTTGGGATGCAGTGGGGTTTTTTCTTTTTCTTTTTTTTCCCCTAGAAATAGCTTTCTTAAACCCACTTCTGTGTATGTCACAACCTAGTCAGCCATCAAATGATCTATGAATCAGTTGAAGAATTATATTTTTAGTGCCAAACAGACAAAATTATAGTCCTCATCATGCCAGTTCTTGTACTAGGTTTATTTCAGATTCTTTTTCATGTACAGCGGCTGAGATGTGTACTTCCTCAGCAAGCTTGATGAATCTTGCTGCCACTTGCAATGTGTTGCTGTTCATTTCCAATAGGCTTTCATTTAGTGTACACCGACAGCACAGACTGGGTTTAACTATCTAAATCAGGTATAATTAAAGGATCATCCTGCTGTAGCAAATGCAACCTCATTATTGCATGGTGTTGAACCAACTGAATAGAAAGACAGTCTCTTCTACTAGGACTAAGGCATGAGCATTATTTCATGAATAAAAATAATGACAAGGTAAACTAAAATTTAGAATGCAGTCATTCTTCTCTCCGGAAGAGGTATAGTTCACTGTAGAGCCCTATCTAATCTGTGCTCCATTTGGTTTGTCCCAGTTTGTTTTCACTTGTTCTTTTCAGCTCAGTCTAGCCAGGATTTGGTTTGGCTCGTCAAGTATAACTCCAACTCTCCCCCGACACACTATCACATCACATCATTTCTCATCACATCTCTCTTCTTCTACCTCCACTCACATTCTCATCTTCTCTTGCACAATAGCCACAATACATTATAGGCAAACCAAAGCAAGCAGGCCAGACGAGCCAAGTATAAGAAGCCATGCAGTATCTACTGAGTGCATGACTTCATATCGCTGTATCTGTTGTGTTTTCTAGAACTGTTCCAAGCCGATGTGGATGAGTTCTGCCAATACTATGGGAGGAGAGATGCCAGTTTGTGTTTTCCAGATTTTCAACGAAAGCAATCACATCATCAAGATTCTAACTACTTGGGAGATGAGAAAATAGAAGAAATCACCAGGTGTGTAGTCTGACTTTTGCAGTGTATTATTGCATTGATTGCGTTACAGTATGGAAGATCTAAATAGTAATTTTTTGTGTGTTTTAACAAAATGAGCTTTTTGGGTTTCATCTATACCTATGAGAAGCAGGCAAAGCTTTGTAACATGTTTTGGGTTCACTGGTCCATTTTGACATGGTCCATACTTTCAAACTGACATGCCATGCAATTTCTCCTGTAATCCTAAAGTTTGTCCAGACTGCTTTTGCTCAGCTTTGCTAACATAATGAAAATGCTTATCCTGCGTCATTCTGTTTTCCTCCCTCACTGCAAACGTCTGTACATCACAGAGAGCTTTGCCCTTTTGTCCATGGGGGGATGCCTTTCATCTCAGTTTTCCCTAGGGCAGAAAGGCCAGAGACTAGGCACCTGAACAGCAGCAACCAACTTTCCGTCAAATAACTTCCGACAGTTATTGAGTGAAGGGCTTAAATTGTCTCTTCTGTCTCATATCCTCTGAGAAGTGTAATCACATAAATGACAGTGAACAGGCTCCGTTATTTTAAAAGGGTGGGAGAAAGAGCCAGAATTAAGTGAGCTGAGCTACTGACTGAGATTATGAGCTTCATTTGGGGGATTTAAGTCACAGAGCTTAAATGCCCTGTGTTCCTTGCACAATGCAGTGTGGCAATTGTGTACCTTTATGGTATAGGCAAAAAAAAATAGTCACATATGTTGTCACTGGGTGTTGTGGATGTATATGGACTGATTTTGGTCATAGCATTTCATATTGCCCTCTCTTATGTAGATTAACCTAAGTAGTCATGTCCACAGCTGGGAAATCTGCAGGGGTTCTTGCCCTTGTCTCACACTGGCACATTTGAGGGTAAATATAGGTGGATGAGGTTGAACTTACTGCATTTTCTTCTTTCAAAGAGCCAGATCTGACACACACAATTATTGCCCAGAAAAATCAATGTTTTGAATAAAGATGGGCATGGCAGTTTTCTTATAATATTTTATGGTTCTGAGTGTCATGAATTGGAGATAGAGTGCCCAAGTATAGATGCCTGGAGGCAGGCAGGTTAAACAGAAAATATATCTTACCTAATGGTGGACGTGATGTTCAATAATCAAATAATGAAGTCCATGAACTGAGTAACACAAATACAGGGAAACACACTAGGAGAGTAAGCAGGTAATAAAATGGAATAAAATCAAACCAGGAGTAAACCCTCAACCTATAATCAGAGAACTAAGAACGTAAACTCGCAAAGAAACCAAATAAAATATCTAAGAACAAAGAGTACAATGCTTAAAAAAACCCTCACAACTTCAAGACCCAGGATCATGACAGTCAATATGTTTTGCTTTGCATGTAAATGTATTTAGTGGTTATCAGCTAGGACACCTTTCAAATACCTACAGCAATAATTGTTTTTAATCATTGTGCTGGTCATGTATACTATTGTCCAATATATTGTATTATTCTTTTAGTTTATATATGGAAAAATCTCAACATTTGAAGCCTACAGCGTAAAGCTATGGATTTGTTTTCAGGTCTGTTTGTCCCAGTAGAGGTAAGGGTGACTGCAGACCTGTTCAGTGTGATCACCTTTGGCCTGTGATCAGACATTTATAGAGCATAATGGGTCATGATTATGAAAATGATGTGGATCAGTGAATCATAGCTCTTGGTGGTCTTTGCAGTTCTTTTAGATAATGTTCTGATAAAATGAGGAGATGACTTTTTGTGAGAAAAATGTTCCTGTAGAGTCAATGCCAAGATTCACTGAACTTGTTATGGTGGCAGGTGGTCGCCAAATGTCTTATAAAGACTGGTAAGTTTTGGGGGTTACTTTGTTTTTCTCTTCCATCTGTACTACTACCTGAAAGTCTTGCTGTTCTGTCTTATTGCTGGATTCACTGCCATAGTCATTCTCTGCTCCTGTTCATATCTGGCATTATGGCAAATGTGTCTTAGATGATCTGTTCACGGGTGAATAAATCTAAGTTTAGATTTGAATGCAGCCAGGAAGCATTCACATTGAGTCAGTCAGTCCATTATCTTGTGGTGGTCTGCGCAGCAAATGGCATCAGTTCTTTTAGCAGTACTCTAGTGATTTCCCTCCCCCCAGTGAAAAACAGCACATTTGTCAGAGTGAATCGAGTTGTTTACCTGCAGCTATCATTAACCATTTGCTTTGAATAATACTGTTGTGCAAGAAAAAATAAAACACTGTATAGTGTTTGGCCTTGCTTAGTTACGATTCAGCTTGTGTGCTCAAAACCGATGAGTCAGGGTGGTTGTTCTGGATTGGACTCAGAGATAATTGTTGGTAACAAGTGAGTTCCAGTAGTCTAGTAGTCCACTTCCTCTCTGGTTGCAAGCAGAACTGAGTTTGCAAACCTGAGCCCATGCAGGATTCTAACATTTGGTCTTAGCAAGCGGAAATAATGTAGAGTACTTGTTTGTTTGCCTGTAGAGTGGGAGAGTGAGAGCTGGTCACAAGTGGTCACTCGATACGTATGTTAATGCCAAGTGTGAACTGACGCACTTAGC
>VOQK01009505.1:11214-21869 GCA_015052645.1 Benitochromis conjunctus | reverse complement strand
TTAAAAAAAAAAAATAAAAAAAAAAAAAGTATTCAGATTTTAGTTGACTACACATAAAACTGCCCTGGTCCACACAGTCATCAGACATGCTTCAACAGCCCAAAAAACCTCAAGACTCAGAGTGGGTCAAGTGCAGGTCAGCATATTAGCAACAGTACATTATGCACTCTTTCGTTTTGGGTAATCTTCACTATTCCAGATTTAAGCAACACGTAGACCAGAATAGATACAGAAAAAGTGGGATGTGTGACAGTTGTCTGTGAAAAGCGTAGATTACTAAAGCATCCTGGAAGGATGAAGCGCTGTACACAGAAGACCTTAGATGTTTTGTTCAACGGGGTCTTAAAATGTTTTCAGCGCGCTCTTGTCCCCAAGACACAATGAGCAGGAGCTAGAAGTTGACTTCAAGACAGTAGAGTTCCCACTACTTTTATCCCTCAGCAAGGCGACAAACAGTGTGCAGACGTGATACCCCAAATTCCTTCTGCAGGCTGGGTCCAGAATCTGCTCCTCCCTCTCCCTCTCCCCATTCGCTGTGGCTCAGGTAATGACTTGGGGCTCCCAGGACTGGCTGGCCATCTGGGGGCGACACTGTGAAATGACTGGAGGTTCTGTCGGGGTTTGACTATCCAGGCAGAGGCCACTGACCATGTGCTGCAGAGCTGTGCCCTTTGGCTTCCACTTCTGTAAAGACCAAAAAAAATAATTTCATGCTGGCTTGTTAACAGATGTTCGTGCACATTGACTCATTCCCGTTGATCCATTGCTCATAAATGATGCGCATCAGCACAGGAGATTCATGTTAGTAGTGAGAAATGAACTGAGTCAGGGGTGGATTGCAGTAATCACATGAATGACTGACTTTCTGCACTCTCGGTGGAAAAATCATAGCACAGCCAGCTGCAGAGCACGGCAGCCTGCCCTCCCACGAGAGAAGAAACAATTTGTTTCTGCTGATAAGATGTCCTGTGTAGGGGCCATTTTCAGTCATGTGCACATACTGTGTTAAGTTATTTATTTTTATACCTCTGGAGACTTAAAGGGGCTTCAGATGTGGATATAGATTTGTGAGAAAGTAAACTTTTCTTTTTACCCCACCCCTCTTCACCATTCTTTGCCTTTCAGATCACAAGGTGTCCTGAATCAATCTACATAATGAATCTAATCTTTAATCATAGATAACACAGACTCAATTTGCAACTGCATTTCTCAGAGCTAAAGATGAATTCAGAACGTCTATTCTCATAAATAACTTGAAGTTGAGTCAAGTATCTGGTATTTCAACTACTTGATACTTTTACTTGAATACATTTCGTAGAGAATGATTACATTTACTCAGCTGCTTGTGGGGGAGGATTTTAGACACAAAAATATGCAATATCATACCAATAAACTACCCAGCAAATAAAATGATGTGTTTTAGGCGTCTAAAGTCTGGCTCTCTGTATGTGCATGCAAATGTTTGTGGTTATGCTAAATTTAATTACAAAAATGATTACATAAATTGATTTGCAATAAATTTGCATACATTTGCAAGTGATTCTTTTTGTACGGAGTTACCTGATCTTTTTTTTTTTTTTTAAATGACAAGTATAATGCATAGTCATGTGAACCAAGTCTGAGCAGTTCAGCAATATTCCTTTTTCACTGAAACAGTTTCAAAGTTGGTAATTCATTTTGTCCATTTCTTCTTTACAGATGCACTTTCGAATTTCTATTTGTAAATAAGAAAAAAAAAATTACATAAGTTGACTTGCATCCTGTGAACCTTGCAAAAAGTCAGTCACAGGACTTCAAAGAATTCCAGTTAATTTATTAAAGGAGATGTTTTAGCTTCTTATTTATATTCTTGGAGTCAGTTTGCACTGTGACATTTCAAAATAATCCTAATTTTTCTAATACTGGGCTTACAGCCCCTCACTTTATCCACTGTCTTAAACAAGCCATTTTAGCCACGTGGGAGGGGCTACTGGCTTACAGGCAGCGAGCATATACATCAACACTGACATAATACAAAGCCAGGTGTTGACTGATATTCCATAAATCGAATGTTGTTTTCGACCATGACAGTGTGTAAAGCAAATCTGACAAGAAAGCTGAAAGCAAAGCCTGCCAGAAACACCTGTCTACAAATCACCAGGTATCGGTGGTTCCTTTATTGGGTCACTGAGTAAGTACTCAGAGCTGAACTGAATGCCAAGTACAGATATCAGGGGCCACATGGAGGCTTATTAAAGTTTGGAGGTGAATGTGGGGTTAATCTTCAAATCCCAGAGAGAGTGCATCTGTGTATGCACGTGTTATTACACTGTAACTACTAGAAGGGTGTGATCAGTCAGTGCAAGAACTTTTGTTTAAGGAGGAAATAATATGTCACTGCGCCAATGCACCAATAAACAGGAGACTGTGCAATATGCAACTGACACCATTATTTTGTGATCTGTTGGCCAGAGAAACTCCAAGTATTTTATTACACTTATTCATTTTGGCCTTGGCTCTAAAACAGCTTTTAGGCGATCACTGGATCTGATATCGCCCTAAACATAAGCCCTAAACATAATGAAATTCTTTCCGAATTGTTGAAAGATTTGAAAACTGAAAATATCAAAAAGACATTCATGGCAGAAAAGTAAAATATTGCTATAAACCATTTCAGAATGTTGAAATTGATATTTTCATAAAGGTTCCACTGTCATTTTAGGCTCACAGTGTTAATTATCTTCGGTGCGGCAAAGTCAAAAAGTATTATATTTCTTTCTCGCGGATTAAAGCCTCAGGACAACGAGGTTAAATGTCTCCCACAGCAATAACCGGTTGCTTGCTGATGGGCAACCTCCCAAAAATACTCTCAAAGGACTTCGATGGGCCAGCAGAGAGATGAGGAAAGCCTGGCAAGAGTCCGGCACATGGTTTGAGTTAATAACTCCCTCTTCAGTGTCATAAATCACCGTGCAGCCAACTCCATTCCCCCCCGGGATGCTAGCATTAAATAATCACAAAAAGGAGAACAAGGAAAGAACAGGGTGGGGTCTAAAGTTATGGGAGCAGTTGTTCTACTGCATCTATAACGTCAACTACTCTTATTTGGCAGCAACAGTGCACAAAGAACACTCAGAAGAACTGTCTCAGCCTCCTGGCATCATCAGCAGGCGGGCTGCTGAGCATCTGCGCTGAAACCACCTCTTATGTCCAAATCTTTTATGTTTGACTTCAGTTCTGCGAGTGGCACATCAAGCATGAACAGCTTGATGCCAAACGTGAAGTAACCTTCTGGAAAACCTAAGACCTACTGTTAACTGTGACTGATAGCACAAGATTAAAGCATGTCCTGTTTCTTTCTTAACCCTTAGTTAACACAAAGACAATTGCACAGTGCGTGTGTTAAATATGTGGACACCACCAAGCTCAAGATAAATACACTCACCTATGTTATCCTTTAAAGCTATTACTATAAAGCTTTTTTTTATTGATGAATGGTTAGAGTTTCCCTCACTGACTGCTACCACAGGCTTTTCAATTTCACATGACTGGGAAAAACTGCTCTAGTCCAGTTCTTTATGGCTCTGAAAACACAATTTGATCAGCTAACAGTATTTTCCTCTTACCTGTCTCGGCTCTTTTGTATTGCAGGGCTCCATCTTGACCTTCGACCCCGCTGTGAAAGCAGAAATTGCCAGGCAAAGGTCCTGCTGCCGGATCAGCGGCTCTATTAACTCCCATCTCTGCAAAACACAGAAAATGTATGACTGCTATCATCTGAAGGAGGAATGTAAAATAGACCGGTGGTTCTTAAACTGTGGGGGTGGACCCCACCGATACAGAGTGGTGCCACTACGGGAATGTTGTGGCAACCATGTTAAAAATACGGAGTTAAATTTAAATGTAGTCTTTTATAATGTGCTTTTCCAATTTGTTTACTAAACTGGCAACAATGATTGTTTAGACACCCATGCACCAGGCACTTTACTTCAGTGGGTTATGGATTTCCACTAATACGAATCAGAAATCCCATTTTGTGCCCAATTTGTTTATAAGGATATATAGATTATAAAGTCCTGGGACATGATTTAATTTACTGGGCGCATAAGTGAAAATTCTGCCGAGTCAAAAAAACCCAAGTACACCTTTTAATCTATAGAATATTTAAAGGAAGGATCTCTTGCATACTTCAAACAATATGTGCCAATGTTGTTTAGGAGCACGTCAGGCCACATATGGATAATTTAGCATGTATTACACACACACACACACACACTGTGTTTATTTCTAATAACTTGTGGTGCAAACAGTGCTTTTATTTGCTCTGGGTCTGCATCCATTTATGGCTAAACTTAGGAGTAGAAATTAGACTTGTGTATGCGTGTACAATTTCTCAATGACAGAGATTTAGGGAAAAGGACCGTGTGTACTCATGGCTTAAGAAAAAAATATGCATCCGTATTTATATCTCTGTGCATGAAGACAGTTTTAGTCATAAACCTGGAACAGTGAGTAAAATGGTTTCAAATTCAGAATTCATGCGACTGACAACAAGTTTTCTTAACTCTGTAAGCTAGACAAAGAGGCAAATGGTTTTATTAATGGCACCACTGACTGAGAAAATGAAAATGAAAAAACAAACAAACAAAAACACAGTAAGCCACATACAAGCATGAGCAGATGGCACTAAAATAGTTAAAAATAAGAACTTTATTGGGATGAGTTCTTAAGCTTTAAAGTCTTCTGTGATAAATGTGGCTCTGCAGGGCATTGAGAGTTAGTATGTCCAGGGATTTGGGTTGGTGAACAGCAGCCTTTAATTTAAAAAGAGTTGCAATTTGCTGAGACAGCTTTAAAATGACTCAATTAGAACCAAAAATGAGAGTGTGCAGGACAGAGTCTGACGTAATTCTAACAATAGGCCTAACTGTGAGCCACAATAAATCGCCCTCTGGTGGCAAACTCCTGACCTGCGACTGTGGCCTGTTGCCTCCGAGGCCTCTACACTCTGCCAGCCCGAGGCCGTCGGTCCCACGGGTCTCCAGACACAAACTGCCCTGTTTCAGCACACTGGACACCGCTTCCTGCTCAGGGACCCTGTAGGGAGCCAAGAGAGAAGAGACAGGCGTGAAGCCAGTGAAAGGTCTTATTTCAACAATAAAGAACAGATGGATTAAACTGAGTAATCGAATTGCAACGCTAAGTAATGTGCATCATTGCAACATGTTCTGAAAAAGATATACAATTACACTCTGAGAGACTTATTTGGAGCAGATACAGCTGAAGAGGCGAGGGAGTAGCTTGAGAAAAAACAAGCTCGTGAGATGCAAGATGATAACCCACTCAGAGGTTCCCACCCAAATCGTTTATATTTAGATGACTGGCTCTGAACTTTGGGGTAATGGCACCTCGAGGGGTTTCGAGATTACTTCAGGGTAAAAAAAAAAAAGTTTTATCTTAAAGGAAACAGAGCTCGACTGTTATTTCTGCTTCACTGGAGCCTCTTCCACAGATCAATCAGAAATAAACATAGGTGAAAACACTTTCACAAAACATTTCCATTTGTTGGATTCTAATGGTGTTTGGAAGAAGTCTTTGTCTCTCTTGCATAACAGATAATTCAAAACAGATATTAAAAAGTGAGCCACAACAACTTCTGTGATGCACTGCATAAATAACGTACATCTCCACTGAAAAATGGATGTTTCCTGTGGAGAGTCCGACACTACGACTCAGTTTTCATATCCATCTGCTGATGGGAAAAGGTTTTTTTTTTTCTATGATGGCCGTACATATGACTTCATACATGTGAGCAAAAGGAATGCTCGTTTTCACACTCGATATTATCCAGTCATTGCCAATCAAATCTGAACTTTATAAGTGCACAAATGCAAAAAATCTTGTGCCAGTTAATCTTTTAATATCGACCCCTTTAAGTGTAAGTGCAGTAATTAATGAAGCTAATGCATAGGTTCAATAAGGGACATCTGTAATCACTCAGCTGACTGCCTCCTAAGTGTTTGGCTCCTAGTCTATTCTTTACATCACTTCAATTTCTCCACACTGTCAAACTCAATACTAACATCATTACTCATTTTACATCGTGGGCCAAGTACAACCTTCTTTGATGTCAAATAGACTGCACCAAAGAGACTCCCCGTTCTGTCAACCTAACTACTCATTGTGAAAAAAAGACATTTCTATGGTAGGTAGTGAAAAAACAAGGATTTTAGTTTATTTATTACTTCATTACTTTGGTGTGGTATGAATAACGACAGGGGAGGTCTTTATCATTAGGAAAAGTTGTAAAACTTATAAGAATATAGGTAAGGTCCGAAGGTTATGACTCCCACTGATGAGATTGAAGTCTCGTGTTTGACACTCCTGCTCTAGTCCAATCATTTTCTTACCTGTCTTCTGTGGGCCAATCAGCTTCCATCCTGTATACTTTAAATCTCTTTTGTCATTCTGTCTTTCAGGCTCTCACCTGTCTTCTTTGCATCTCCGCCTCACCCTGCTCACTCAGAGCCCGGTCCAAGCCCCCATCTCTATCTTCACCACCACTAGCATCTAGACTCGGAGCTCCTGTGCTAATTCCTGTCACTGACATTCTGCATTGATGGGTCATCGGCATCTAATTACCAAACAGCTCAACTGAATTCTGTCTCAGTAAATCATGTTCAGTTTTTCCAAATGATCCCTCCTTATTATAATTATAATATTTTGTGTTCCAATGCTGCGTCATAGAAGGAGAATTCAACCGCTTCAAAATGAATGCTTGCTGCTTAGCTCGAACGCTGTACCTCAGCTCGGGGTAGACGTTCTCCATGTACCAGCGGAAAGGTTTGCAGCTCAGCTTCCGTCGCAGCGCCAGACGGTCTGCGATACTGCAAGACCAGATAACACGAGGATTTAGGGACAGGGATAAATAATGTAGAGAGAACACGTGAAAAAAAGATGTGCATCTAACCTTGTGAACCCACCATTAAAAGCTCATGGAGTATGAATGACAAACTCAGCTAACACAGGTTTCCACTGAGGTGTTAAACCAGTGTGTGTGGCCGTTTTATTTACTGTTTTTTTTCCCTTCTTACTTATACTTCTTTGAATTTTTGGGGGTTGGGCTTTTTATACAAAAAGAACTGAACTTGTAGGTCCAACAGAAGATTATCTGACACTGACAACAATGCTGAAACTTCATTTATTGCTTTGGTAATCTTTAAAATAAGCAAAAATGTCTGCTTTCAGCTATCAAATGTGAGAGTTTGCTGTCTTAACTGGGCCATCTTGGATTGAGTAACATCATCACAGGCATTTTTAAATTATTTTAACTAACAGAACATACAAATCCCCTGAATAATCTGCAATTAATGATACATGATATATGATACATGGAGGGAGGGGAGGATGACATTATAGCAGACAAACCTGCCGAAGGCTTTCCCCTGAGCCGACGGCCTTGCAGAGTAGTAATACTGTTTATACTCATCCATCCACACTTCAGCGGCCCGCCGGGTGTTCCTGCATGGGCAGAGACACAACACCTGCTCAGACACAGTAATGACAGCGCTGCCAGCATTCCTGCAGCTTTAATGACAGTGCTGTACTTCAGGAACCTTCACACGTCAGCTATTCGCTGCAGCTCCACTAGAAATATTATTGTGCTTTGAGATCTTACATTTTATGTGCATTTTCCACTAGTAACGTCAGGTTTGATTCATAAAAAGCAACATTATTTAAAGAGTCTGATAGCAACAGCACATTATGGGCAATTATACAAGAGTTAAAAACTTACTGCTTTAGTCTTCCTAGACAGAGCTAAATATTTGTGAGCATCTAAACCTTTACTAGGTATTAAGAACAATAAATGTAAAATAAGGAGCTCTGCAGATGCATTCATAGTTCACTTACACACTCATCTCTCACTGGCACTTGGGCCAAGATGTGTAAAAAGTGTGAGTTTGCCTGGCGAAGCATTTAACTTCACACTGAATCATGTGACATTTGAGATTTTAGGGTGAACAACAAGCGAACAGAAGACCTTCTTCTGATGTTTCTGTGTTATTAACAGTCACCAGTCAGATCAGCCTACTCACTTAATGTAGGTAAGAGCGTTGCCCTCTGGGAAATCGTACGGGTGCCGTTTCCTGAACACGTGACCCACGCGACTGCAGGGAAGAATCTCCAGACTTCCTCCGCACAGCCACACCCGGAAAGAAAGTTCTGCAAGAGGAAAGATGCAGTGGTTGTGTCCAAAAATGCAGGCATAGCGCTGAAGACGTGTCTGTCATTTTGTCAGTCTCACTGAATTATTGCCCTGATGTGTATCATTGCAGTATCAAGGTAGTACGCCTGCTGCTGTTTCCTATAGCAGACGGCTGTTAGCTGTAGATCATCAGAATGAAAGCTGTCGTAGTGGATCATTTAAATTCCAAGAACATATTTAGCATTTTGGAGATGTCGGACCTTTCCAGCATTCAAAAGAGCCAGGCATGCAGACTAAACACATGAAATCATTTTATGGGAAACGGCTTTGTATTTTACAAAATATGCTTACTGTAGCACTAAATTGACACAAACATTATTTTCTTTAATATGTCATTGAATTATTTTTGTTAGAAAACCCTGTAAACACAGGGCTCAGTATTTATTTAACACGGAATCAGAAAATTATTCATAAACATGATGACTTTTATTTTGGTAAGTACATGTGCTAACTCTGATCCTCCTACTTTCCTGCTCCTAGCCAACATTAGGTAATTGTAAATGTCATCAATTAACATAAACGTGTTAGGAATCCTTCATCTTGAATAAAGTTGGGAATATTTACATTGTTAGAGTCTGGTAAGGCTTTGTCAGCAGAGTAAGGCTTAGTTTTATTTAAAGACATTTGGTGTGGGATGCGTGTGGAGGATGATATGATAATAAAAGTCATCTGATTCACGTAGGGTTAGAAATCATCGATGATCTCACCAAAGTTCTCCCCTCCCCAGATGTCCATGTGGGTGTCATACTGGCCGAGGTGGTTGAACCAGCTCCTGTCCATGACGAAGATCCCACCAGCTATGACGGGAGTCCTGCAGAGTGGAGGAAGGGAAGGAGTTACGAAACTTCATCGCACACTTATTCAGACAGACCTCATCCGAATCAGCAGAAGGGAATATTTTCCAGAAAGAAACAACAAATCAAAGGAGCTTAAAGTTGTATTTTGCTCAGCAGATGTTATGAATTAACTACTTTGCTGCAATTTAGACATGTTTTGGGGGGAAAACACTGCAAATACCTACATAGAAAGGACCTGACTGTGATGATTTATCTTGAACTTTTGTAGAGTGAAATCTGTTTTAACTTTAGTCTAATCCAAGAACTAAAACTGACATATTCATCCATAATGTGTCATTCACATACAGTATACACTCTCTGGCACAGATACAACAAGGTGCTGGAAGCATTCCTCAGAGATTCTGGTTGATGTTGAAATGACAGCATTGCACAGTTGCGGCAGATTTGCCACGATGTGAATCTCCTGTTCCACCACATCCCAAAGAAGCTATATTAGCTTGATATCTAGTGACTGTGGAGGCTATTTGAGTACAGCATCATCTTCAAGAAACCAGTCTGAGATGATCTGAGCTTGGTGACTTTGGCTTCATCTATCATGTTGAAAGTCACTTAAATCACTGATGCTTGGTTTGAACTTCAGCAGGTTATCTTGACCATCTAAGTGCCTAAAGGCATTGAGTTGCTTTCTTATTGGTGGATTCGATACTGGCATTAATGCGCTGTTGAACACATATAACTATCATATCTAATGAAGTGGCCCGTGAGGGTATAATGCACGTATAGTGCATAAGAGAATGTTCCAGGTATGAGTCAAAGCATATTATCACACGAAATATTATTGGAGACATACCTTATTGCTTGAGTGGGGTCACTTCTTGCCATTTTTTGCTCAATGGGAATCTGCTCCCACTTAAAGTGGAGACTCCAGTCAAATCCTGACAAAAACGAGAGCGTGGGGGAAGTAAAAAGTCAGCTCTCGTCTTCAAATTTATAATCCTGTAGTCTAGACATGAGTCCAAAGCAGACAAGATGACAGATATTCTGGCTGAACTCAGTTGCATGATTTCACCTAATAAATTGGCCTGAATTTAATATCAATCGTAGCCTTAAATCTCTGGAAAAACTCACTTCTATAAATCACTGCTTTTCAATAAAACAATGAAATATTTAAACGTCTTTTATTGTTCAGTCGTAGGTATTGAATTCTGTCAGGAGTCATGATGTCATGACACAAAGGTTTGTTTAACCTGCAGATCTCTGTGTGATCAACTATCACTGTGTATGACATGTTTATTGCGCCCTGACCTCCTCTCAGGTCAGCAGAGGCAGCCAAGTAGGCAAAGTTATCCAGGCTGATGACGTCGATGATGGGGCTGACCACTCTTGTATGATCCTGCATGGGAGGAGAACACAATGACATATTACTGTAAATTAATTCTATTATTTAATATTTAAAGTCTTAAATAGTATTTGTTTAATGTATTTCAACGGATCACGATGGATTAAAGTTTGTAAAAAATGCTTGAAAACAGACTGACTTTCAGTTGAAGAATAAAACATATTTAAGCCTTTGCATTTCTAACCTCAGGTTTTTCTTTACAATTTCCAGTCTC
>VOQK01009501.1:8441-22489 GCA_015052645.1 Benitochromis conjunctus | reverse complement strand
TTTGTCTTCACAACAGTTTTAAACAACCGCAGTACCATAAAACAAATCACATGGTGTCGTAAACCTACAACGCTGTGTGTATGTGAGCGCACGTGAGTGGATGTGTGTGCTCATGCCCTGTGCATCTGACTCAGAGGTCATAAAGCCCATCACCTAGGTTACCGCTCGCCCAGGTCACACCAACTCCACCAAATATGGTCATGTAAGTTGCAAGCACTAACACCCCCCTGGGCTTTACAGCTTTTGGGGATCTTCCACTTACAGTGTGTCTCTCTTTGTCCTGCACAGAGCAAGAGGGGGGGTCTCCTAAGATCTACACCTATTTTAATGACACCTTTTAAAGCCTTTATTCATTTTGGGCAGTGTCAATATAACCAAATTACTTCTAAATTCTATTTAACCTATTTCTAAATTATAAAGTGAACTACAAATCTCTTCAAGTCACACATCAAGTTTTCATCCATACAATTCAGAATTTTGTGTCATTTTTACGCAACACATTCAGTGTAATGGCCTTTACTGTTAATACTAAAACTAAAATGCACTGGATTACACAAATTAAAGTTTGTCTTAAAATTAGCACTTTTTTTTTGATAACCGCAGCTTTCACGGTAAACTATAGCACAAAACAACATTAAATAATAAACATTAGGAACAGGAAAACTATCAGTGAATGTATACAAACATAAACCTTGTTTTTCATGATTTATTGGGCTAATAACACTTACCTTTATGCCATTCCGGGAGTATACAAATCAACAGTCTGAGCTGAAATCTGAAATGGTGTTGATTTAAAATGTCCCCTGGCACCAATCAGAGCATAGCATTGGTAGCTATTGACAACAAGTGGGAAATAGCAGTTTGGAGAAGGCGCTATGGGCTGAACCATTTTTTAGGAGGGGCATTGTTCAATGTATTCAGTTAGTTTTAAAATTCATACTCAGTGCAAATTGAAGCTAGCTTGATTGAAGCATTATTGCTATCTTATTTTAATAAACAACATTGACATATGCAAAACTAGGGTGGCACTTGGGGTGGCAAGGGGTTATTTTAGATCTGCCCCTGCCCTTCTGATTCCTGAATGGACAGAAACAGAACCGCTATGAAAAAGTAGCAGGATCTTGCAAAACTCGGGATCTTGCAAAAGTAACTTGGGATCTCACAAAAGTAACTCGGAATCTCGCAAAAGTAACTTGGGATCTCGCAAAAGTTCATCTTCATGCCATAGGCATCCTCCCCGACTTCACCCACATGATTTATATCATTGTGTTGCCAACAAGCCCTCAAATTATATTGGATGTGAGCCAAAGGTCTGCAAAAGTTTGGATGCTTATCAGTATTTTGTGCCAAGATGCTAACAAACCCCAGACATTCTGGACTCTGCCTTGAAAGTCACTGGATAAAGTGGCCCACCACTGCTCAGGTATTTACCTATATTGCATAGTGATACTGACACATTTCTGTGCATTAATCCTTAAATTGTCAAAGAGTAGGCATAGCTCATTTCTGATTAATGACAGTGATACAGAGGTGAATTGTTCAGGATATTCGTAATTTTCAGTCAGTAAGCGGTGCTGTTAGCTCCTGTTCGCTGCTTTTCACGGCTGTTACTCAAACTCTAACATGGGCAGACTCACATTCAGCAAATACACTTACATGATGTGAGGATGTAATCAAACTGTTGATCAGAGAGAAATTAGTTTAAAACTTTTAGGATGCTAAAACTTAGCTAGCTTAGCTAGGTTGTAATGTTATGCTGTTGTTTAACCATCTCTTGTCATCTGTCCAGGGATGTGTGGGTCGCATGATGATAACTTAATTGTGACAATATAAAGATTAAATTAAGTTTGTTCACGTAGAATTTCTTATGTTAGTGTGTGATGCTTAAGGTGAGGAGGAAAAGAATGAGGTGGATATGAGAAGGCTGTGGCGGCCCACTAGAGGGCTCCACTCACACCCATGTAGTGAGGAGGGGTTTTGTTGAGTTGTGTGGCACGATGTGTTCAGCTGATGTGTTGTGATGAATAAAGTTGGAGTGGAAAGTTAGAGCTCCTGTGTCATCTGTGCCATACCTCCACATTGGTGACCCTAGATTTGGACATGTTGCAGGCCATTGATGGCCTCGCTCTGGACGCTTCATCAACAACCGGCCCTCTGCCTCCTGCTGTGGCTATGTTTGTCATGGCGCTCAAGTTGCTGGACTTTTGACTCCATGGTTTCCTATCGTGGTTCGTCCACGTGAAGGCTCAGTTTGCTCTTCGCGGCATCTCAGCTGATGGCACAAAGTTTCATAATGTGGTGGCCTCGCTCGACCCGCTAGCCACCCGTCGTGCAATGACCCTCCTCTAGGACCCACCCACACATAGGAAATATTTCGCCCTTAAGGACCTGCTACTTCGGCGATATACCCTCTCCGATGCAGAGCGAGCCGAGAAGCTTCTCTCCTGCTCGGGCCTGGGTGGGGGCATGGCTCTGGAACTCATGGAGAACATGTTGTCCTTGCTCGGATCGGATGACGGGGGATTCCTCTTCATCCATCTCTTCCTCCAGCAGCTGCCTGTGGCCGTGAGGACTGGCCTCGCTAACTCCCCGTTTCTGGCAGCGAGGGATTACTGCTCCCTGGCGGAAGAAGCAGATCGCATCCTTCTGCCGCACTTTCGAAGTGCACGCTCTGGCTACAGAACCGACGACAGCACCTCCACCTACCTCCCCCGCAGCAGCAGATCTGGTGCTGACAGCGGGAATTGCTACATGGTGGCACCGCTGGAATGGTCTCTACTTCTATCATCAGTGTTTTGGCGCCAGAGCGCATCACTGCCTGCCGCCCTACTCTTTTCCAGCCCAAGGAAAAGGTTGCTGCCGATATAGAGAGGCTGCTCTTCATTGAAGACTCATGTTCCAGGAGCTGTTTTCAGGTGGACTCCGGCTCCCAGAAGAGCCTCGTTCCACCAGCCGCAGCGGACAGATTAGCGGCGGGCCACGGCTAATTGCAGCAAATGGTTCCCCTATTGCAACGTTTGGGGAAAGGTTAGTGACTGTTAGCTTCCATGGTCGAGATTTTCAGTGGAACTTTGTTATTGCTCGCAGCTCGGTGCCTATTTTGGGCGCCAATTTTCTCTGTGCTCATGGACTATTAGTCGATGTTGCTCACAGCCACCGACCCCCTCATTCGGGCCAATTTAGTGGCCTCCGGGGATGTGTTTCAGCATTTGCTGGATTTGTTTCCGTCGCTGTGCGTCCCTAATTTCTCCAGCACGGTGAAGAAGCACGGGGTTGAGCATTATATTCCCTGGTTTTTGTGCACGCGCGCCACCTCAACCCCGCAAAACTGTCGCCTGGGAGGAGTTCGCGCCTATGGAGTCCCTGGGCATTGTGCAGCGCTCAAACAGCGCCTGGGCCTCTCCACTTCACATGGTGCCCAAGTGGGACAGGCGGTGGCAGCCATGCAGGGATTTTTGCCGTTTAAATAACGTTACAGAGAAGCACCGTTACCTCATTCCCCACATTCAGGAATTTTCCTCCCATCTCGCTGGGACCTCGGTTTTTCAAAAATTGACTTGGTGCAGGGGTATCACCAGGTTCTGGTGTGCACTGAGGATGTTCCTAAAACTGCAGTCATTACACCCTTTGGCTTGTTCGAGTTTCTACACATGCCGTTTGGCTTGAAGGGTGCCACTCAGCGTTTTCAGCGCCTGATGGAATTGCGTGGGCTGCCTTTTGTTTTTGTCTACCTGGACGATATATTGGTGGCCAGCGGCTCGGTGAGCCAGTACGAGTCTCATCTGCGGCAGGTTTTCCAGCATTTGGCGGAGCACGGTCTGATCATCAACCCATCTGTGAGGGTGCTGGGAAGCATCTCCCTCACTAAGGTGAAGCACACTCTCGCAATGTCTGACAGGAAGTTTTGATTTTGTTATGCTTTTGTTTTGACCTCCACTAACCACTCTCTCTCTTTTGAGGTCAACTTCCTGAAGGCCTGATGCCTGGAGTGCACACATGATTACAGCCTAATGATGTTCACCTGAAAGGAGTTCCCCAATTATCCACTGTTAGTGGGGTAAACCATCAGATGAGAGCTGAGGGTGGGAGTGGGCTGAACCTTCTGTTTGATTTGATTTAGTTAGCTTGTATATTATTTAACTGGGGGTTGTTTGTCGTCAGATACATGTGAGGTGTGTTAAACAAACTGCAGTATTTCACTATATATGTTTATTTGTAGCTGGACTGTGTTGGGGAAATTTTTAAAATTATGTTGGGGGTGGTATGACCGGCGCCAATTTAAGGAGGGTTTTTTTGAACGGCTGGGTTGTTCATCTTTAGATGTGTGGCCGGTGAGAGTGTCATATCGCTGTATTTGGAAAAGACATATAATCAGAGCTGTGAAAAACAACTGAAGGCTCGTGTGGTTGTTTCTGTCATCTGGTCCCCTGCACATTACCTTGCGACTGCTACACAACCTAAAAAAGAAAGGCAGCAAACGCGCATGAAGCACAACAGAATTAAACGCCACAAAAGTTCACAAGAAAAATGGCAGAGCATCTGCAGAGGTGACAAGCTATTATCCGTTTAGCTAATAGCAAACACGTATGTAGTTTCAAGTGCTACATGAATTGTAGGGGGTGGACAGTGACAATAATAGTCTCCCACCTATGGGGAGGCCGATACAATCGGCTGCAGATAGGTGCTAGGGTAGAGGCTGAGGCTGTGAAAAGCAGTAACAACTGTGGTTCATTTAATCAGACTGCATCTGACAAAAAATAACTAATGGGCAAAATGGATCAAATCCTTATTAAGGAACCGTTAAGTCACACAGGGTGGTGTAACTCTAAAAGACTGCTTTGACGAAAGCTGTGTACAACTCCAGAATACGGAGGGAACATATGAAACGGTGTTGCTGTGTTTGTGAGCTATTTTATTGTTTTGTTTTTGTTTTGGAATAAATCTATTCTCATTTTCGATTTGATGCCAGCCACGTAATGACCAAAAAAGGTCCAAGAGAGCCAATAAAAAAAGTGGAAAAGTTGTGTCATGCTATAAAGAAACACCTGGTGGAATAACCCACAGCTAATTAGGTTAATTGTCAACAGCCAGTAACACAATTTGAGCAAAAACAAAAAAATGGTATCACCGAGACACCGAGCCTTTGAGAAGTTAAGGCAGGGAGGACGTCAACATCCTGCGATACACAATATCCTTCAAATATTGTGGGAATTGTGCAAGTCGCTACACTGACTTGGGACAAGATCCAAAAACACTACTCTTGGCCCAAGCTCATCCAACATGGAGTGAGGCAAAGTGGTGGCTGGCCCTGTGGTCTGATCATTGAAAGGATGGCCTGATTGATTATTTAATTTAGGGAATCATAGATGATTTCCATCTCATCCAGGCTAAAAAGGAGAAGAAGCCTTCTGTGCTTGTTACCAGGATAGAATTCAAAACCCAGCACTCATGCTGGTTTGGGGGTGCATTAGTGCACATGACATGGGTAATTTGCACATCCTCGAGGGCATCATGATTTCTGAAGGATTCATATATTATTATGTGTTTGGTGCCTCATACGCTACTATCACCAGCACCCTTTTCTGAAACATCTATTGCATTAAATATGACAAACAATAAAAAAGGAGGCCCCAAACTGTTGATTGGGAAAATATCTGTAGCTCCCCTGGAGAACCACAAGAGAATAGATGGATTTATCACTAATTCATCTGCTCCATCCATCCCTTCTCTTCCACTTATCCTTACCAGGGCTGCGGCGGGGCTGGAGCCTATCCGAGCTATCATAGGGCAACAGGCAGGTACACACCTTTGACAGGTTGCCAATCTGACACTCCACTACAAAAGGAGACAAGGTGGTAGCTATTACTGGCACAGTGTTCACTCATCTCCCTTCTCTTCTGGCTACACCTGAAGCTGTTGTGTTGCTAACTTTTTGTATTATGGATAGGTTTTCCTGGCTGCCTTTTAGCTGGCCTTTGTTCATTGCGAAGCTAACCTCAGCTCCTGTAAATCCTGTAGACAAGTTGTCAAATAAGCTCAGAAATATCATCAATTTCCCCAAGCTGCCCAGGCTTGGGAGAAAAAAAAGAGTCGCTCTCATGTTGTGTCTCGGCCACTTCTAGATGGACACGTAACATGACCATATCCTTCACCTCTGTGGCTTTAATGTGTTACCGGTTCAGGCACTGGCTACATAAATGGAAGAACTCACTCAACAGCTGTGTGACAAAGTTTAGTTTGCTTCCAGCAGTGTGGGTGGAGAATGACTGACATGTTGGCCCCTCTGGACTTACCGTGTGTGCTCACTGCTGTGACTCTTCAGTACTACAAACCCATACAAAGCCCTATAATTGACTTGACCTGACTTGACTCCAGCTCTTGTACACACTCGCTGCCTTCAGCGCTCCCCGTTCTTGCCCAAGTGTGGCCAACATTTCAACAGATATTGAAGAGCCCACTCAGAGGCTTTAGGGCTTACCACATTTTTTCTTCATGTTCCAAAAGTACAATCTGCCAGCCTGTTAGCCTGGAGATATAATCCTGATGTCCGTGGACTTTGACAAAGCCTCCTGCTTGAAGTTAGAGCGACACCTGTAACTGTCAATATCTCCATTGCATTGATTTAAAAAATGATTTGACCTAATACTAACACAGAAAACACCAAATTCAACCCAGGACAACAAGGTGGACTGGTTGTGGGCAGCTGTGGCTCAGGAGATCCAGCGGGTTGTCGGTTGGTTGGAAGGTCGTTGGTTTGATCTCCAGCTACTGCGGTATCTTTGGGCACGATGCTAAACGAGCTGTCCCCGATGCATCCATCCAAGCGCTTGTATGAACATGTGCGAGATTGGGTGAAAGGAGCTTGTGGCAAAAAGTCCTGTGAGTACTCGGTTAAGAGGCAGAAAGTGCTATTTAAGTACTGTTGCATTTGCTGTCTGGTCAAATAAAGTTTAAAGTTCAATAAGATGAGCATTACAATATAATTCTCTTGACAACTAAAGCTGTAATACTGAGTTATCACCCAGCTCTGAATAAAACCGTACAGCTAGATCATAGGAAACAGGTTATATGTGAAAAAAGGAAAACCACAAAGCAGCCGGCTGATAAATAAACATGCACATTACTGTACGTGTCTGGTTGTCGATGCATGTGTGAGCTGCTTTAATAGAGAGACACACAGGCTAAGTGACGGAGGAGTCTCTGGGTTCACGCTCAGTCCTCAGAAGATGCATCTCCAGCACACGAGGTAAATGAGTCCATTTGAATACAAATCCGGGTCAAACTGGGTCGCAATCATAATTGTCTCTGTAATTAGATTCAGTCTCTGAGTCTCTGGCTTGTGTCAGTCCGGCAGACAGCAGCAGTGTACTCAGGGGGGATGGACCAAAATACACTGTTAGCCTCTGGAGCCAGGGGTCGAGCGGTCAAGAAGGGGTGAGGACAGGATAGTGCACATTCACATATAATGGTCCCTGGTGTAATGGTGTTTTCGTCCGTGCCCTTTTCCGCTCTCATTAAGGCATTCTTGGTGGGTCGCGTTGCTTTCAGAACTATAGATGCGATGCTTTGTCGGTTTATGTACACTAATGATCTCAGTTGTTATGGTACCATCGTGGCATTGGATGTCATTCCAAACAGCTCGTTGCTATGTTGTGTCACGTAAGCACGCTGACCAAAATAACTGCATTGTCACTTCTTGCTTCTGAAAGGCTCTGTTTTCAGCCCACACTTTGCCACCGCTGACAAAGTATTTTCCTCAAACCGCTATCTGAAGTGCGGGGATTTCATTTACAGCAACTAAACGAGATGTCAAGCTTTATAAAAGCTGGTATGATTTTCAATTTCTCTTGCCATTATATTGGTAGTGAGCAGAGACACTTATTACTTGAAGTCAAGGTCTGAGATGCTTTGAAAAGTCCTCTTCTCTCTTCTACAGGTTAACAGCGTGCATTTGCATTAATCACCATGACAACTGCCTCCTGACTGTGTGTTATGCCTGGCAGAGAAAGAAGAAAGCAGCAGAGAGCGATGGCGATAGCCTCGTGACAAGATGTATTTTAATTTCACACTATGTGAATATTTTCACTTCAAACTTGTGCTGATATGCATTCGGCTTTGCTCAAATTGGAATTATTGTGTGAAAAGATGAGGTCACAGCACATTGGTTGTGTTCCTTTGTGAATCCATGAACGTCCACTTCATCTCGGTCTCAGAAATCCAGTGTAAGGAGGGTTTTCTTTTTCTTCCATTTATCCATTTAAACTTATCATGTGCTGGTTTAGAGTGTATCGGGGTAAAGGCAGAGCAGTTACAGGAACTACTTAGTGTTAATATTAGCATGGGCTGCTTGTATTTGGACTTGCATGTGCATTTTTAAATTGATCAAATAATATAATGTTTCTTAGTATTACCCAATGTAACTATAAGTTGCAGCTTTCAATAAATATAGGGAAGTAAAAAGTGCAGTATTTCCCTCTGAATTGCTGTGAGCTACTGTACAACTAAACTGTTGAGAAATGTGAACCAGAGAAAGGTACCACTGTGGAGCTTTATGTACTCATCTAGCACTTTCCCAGTATTACTGACTACTCAAAATACTTCAGAAAACAAGTCTAAATGAACATGTTGTACCAGAATATAGCAACTAAAATTGAATTATTACAATTCTTTAAAACCACACTTCCTCTATTGTAGCAAATCTTCCCTATTTGCCATTAGAAATAATGCACGTATAAGTCTACAGGCTACAGAAGTAGCAAAGATTTGCACTGAATGAACGGCACTTATTTAAAAGTACTTTACTTGCATCCTACTGTGGTTATATGACATTATTAGTTTAGTATGTACAACAGCAGATGAGGCTTTAAAAAGCAGCATCCCGTACTTAGCTTTAGGTGTTGACCATCAGCAGCTGTTGTTAGCTTAGATTTTTTTTCATCACTTCTCGGCAGAAGGTCAAACGTAGATAAGCTAGCTGTGAGTTCCTGGCAGGTAAGAAAAGGTAAGCGCCACATTGGAATGTGACCAATCCATTTCTTCTTTGAGCTAACTCTCAGTAAGCTACAAACTAGTAGCTACAACGTGTTTCCTCACAGTACACTGAGTGAACACGTGTGCTTTGATAGGCTAAGTCTTAGCGTCATGATTAACTGCACAAGAATTAACTTTGCTAAATAATTGCCCTTCTTTGATTTTATAATAGGTGCACTAAACGCAGCCATGTTAAGCCAGTCATCAAGTTTTACGAGTTATTTACACTTCGCTCCATAATCTCTCATTTAAACCTAAAAGGCTACAAACGAACAAGAATGCTCATGCAGAATATTAATCCCCCTCTCTCCACCTCCATCTCAGGAATTAATTTTGCTATGCACACCAGCATTCTTTGCACTAGACCCTAATTAATTTCTGGTCACACTAATTAATTATCGACAGAAAAAATGTGAAGAGCGTATAGGAAATACTGTAAGGTTTAACAAGGAAAGAGGGGAGATTAAAAAGAATTGCTGGAGGTGTCTACATGCTAAATTGTGCGACAGTATGACTGAATGTTGTTAAATTCCTATCTGTTTGCAAAGCTTGAACTTTCTGAACTTTTAATATAGTGTGTAAAATGTTCGTTTTAAATTGCTTACCCAAGAAAAGCATTTTAGGCAATTTGTCTATTTTTTTTTTTTTTTTACACATATGCAAATGGTCCTCATAGCTATGGAAAAAAACAAATGACAGGAGAGGGAGAAAGGGCAAGCACTTTCTATTTTCAGCTGACATGCTGTCTAGCATATTTCAAAGATTAATTGCTACTCCTTGTGGAAAAAGACATCTGTCCTCCAATTATTAAAGTGATTGTTTTGTTTTGCCGGCTTATTCTTGGGGTCAATGGGTGCTGTAGTAAACTATAAATGACTCTGGCGCTCTTGCATGCTGATGCATAATGCTTCAGAGACGACACTCAGGAATGTTAAAAGGTTCCGTAACCCTGGAGCGACATTGAAGCTAATGGTGGCTACTCTCTGGGAAGCCAGCGTAGCCTTTTAGTGCCACAGTCCACTCGGAAAAAGGTTATACAAGGAGGAAAAGCATTCATTGGTTATATGAGATCTCCACGCCTCTTATATTGGTGATTTTTACACTTCTTTTTTTTCTTAGTGACATTTTAAAGATAAGATGCCTTGAAATGACAGTGAAGCGGTGTTTTTACAAATGGCATACATTGTTTTTAAAAATTAACATTTGTCATTTTAAATTATGTCTCTGTTTTTATTTGCAGTTTATATAGATATACATCTTTATTTTATTAATGGATTGCCTGCTTTTTATCCTAAACATGAAAATAATATCAAATCAATGTAATCCATTCTATATGCTTTAAAGAAGTATGAGGGAATGAGTCATGTAGCGCTCTAAGTGCTCCAGTGGAGTAGAAAAGTACTATATGAGTCAATTTACCATTTATCAGCGTTAATGGTATTGGCTTGCAGTTACAATTTTGAGTAAACAAATCTTCATGTAACCCTTATTTTGACAGTTTCTGACAATTTATGTCTTTAAAGAACAAAGAATTCAGTATTTTTAAGCCAAAGTTTTCAATGATAGGCCTGCTAGAAAATAAGGTTTTAAAATTGTAGCAGTTTTATGTGAGGACACCAAAAGTTGGCATAAAAAGTGTGCACTTGTGCACTGAAGTTCAGCCTTGATGAGTCAGGATTTATAGGACAGGAAAACAACTCTAAAGCTGCAGTGATACTAGATCAGCTGAGATCTGTGTGTAAGCAAGCGGCAGCGAGGCTGACTGACTGCACCTCATCACGTCCCATAACTGCAGCAGACGGGCAACAGGTTATTTTGCATTTTAATTATGAGAAGGTCAGGCCAGGGTTTGTTCACCAGTCTTGTGTTTCATGTGATTAAACATGCACCGGACGCATAATTTATAGAGCACAGAGGACGCTTTGACCCCATCGAAATTTTTACAGTCTCTCGCTTTTCTTTGTTGGTGCTATGCAAATAAAGCCAGTAATTTATAGCAGAAAGATTAAAAGCGCTTAGAGGAGGGGGGGAAAAAAAAAATCAATGATACATGTTCAGGCAATTTCATTTTTGTACTGCTTCTTCAAAATCCAGGCTTTTTTTTTTTTAATCTTGAAGTGCTTTGTGTTTTTTAACTGGTGTTCTCGCCAAAGGAAACAGGAAACATCAATGACCAGATAGCACATTTCCCACAGTAAACCTGCAGTTGAAAGTTCTTGTGATGTTTCTACTTTCTGTCACACAGCAGACTTCACTGCGGTTCCCATTATTTATTCTCACTGAGCTATTTTGAGGGCCACAAATGCATGGGGGTGCAGAACTACACACAGAGCATAGATTGCATTCTGCAGCTTGAGAAATTCTAAAAATGCTCGATGGGTGCGCCCTCCAGCCCCACCAGATAACAAAAACGGTTGCTCTTTTAGTCCCCATTTATTTCCCATGGATTACTGCTCTAATTTACACCCCCTTCCCCTAAAGGCTTATGGATGCCATTCACTTCATAACAGCAGTCTGGCTCTGCTTCACAGGATCTAGTTCTCAGACTTTAGCCTTTTTCTCATTTGCATACTGTAACACAGCAGGGGAGGGAGGGCTAACTTTCTCACATGGGAGGCCAAAGACTGTGACATAATTGTTTGGCACATTATTAACACTCAGTGGCTGTGAATGCACCCTCCTATGGTTGGCCGAAGAATACACTCCAGCAGAAATTGGAGGTTTATCTCATTTAAGCTAAAAGGGAGGGGCCACTACCAAAATAATGCACTCACACCCGCCCTTTAGGAAATGGTTGCCCACCCAGTGTCCGCCCAGAGCAAAACAGAAAGAGCAACAACCTGCCGTAGCCTGGGGGCGGCCCCGCTCTCTGGCTCAGGCCCCAATTATGTCATTTTAGACAGCGGCACTTTGAATGACAACAATCCACTGTCATCATGCTGGTAATGGTGTTTTTCAATATAGCCCTCCAGATCCACTCTCAATCCACAGCCATAAGCATCCTCTAATATTTTTGAACAGACACCAGAGAGGACAAACAGCCAAGGTGACGACATCTTTACCCCCCTGCTCGTCTGCTGATATTACTCTTGGCCTTTGAGGGCCCTTGGAAAATTTCCCTATGATGAGCTAGAGGCGTCCGCTCAATGGAGAGGTGATTTCCATAAACCAGGTCAGGTCCAGTGGTGGTTAGGACTGTGATCACTCATATCCACTTTACCATGAGGGAGTATTATTGTTTTGTCCCTCGGCCGACCTCTGGTCACTTTGCTCTGGACGTTTTTAAAGGACCACAATAGATGAATCTTTCCCAAACTAAATCTGAGCCTGTGTTTGAAATCTATTGGGCCATGAGACTGAGACTAATTCAGTTGTGAACTTGGAAGAGTTTTAGTGCCTAGATTGTAGTCAAGCTAAAAAACAGTCATTTCCCAGTATACAGCGTGGCAGTGTCTGTCACTTCCACCTTCCTTGTGGTACAAACACAAACCCCAGTTTGTGCAGGCGTGCGGGTTAAGAATAAGATTTTTTTTTGGGGGGGGGGTTGTTTAGTTTGGATTTTTTTCTCATTTCAGAGCCACAAAAGGCTTTATAGTTAATCCTCTGCTAAACATCTATGTTTGCTCTTTAAAAATGGAAAGAAAATCATATTTGGCATGGTTGGATCTTAACAAGGTTCCCAGTAGAGCTTCAACATGCAACTAGAAGAAATGGGAGTGAGACAAAGCATTTGTTTGACCATGCAATTCCAAAGGTTCTCAATTGGATTAAGATCAGGGGAACATGCAGGATGGTCCAAAAGAGCGATGTTATTCTCCTGGAAGAAGTCCCTTGTACTGCGGGCATTGTGTACTGTAGCACCATACTCAGCATTTATCTTCCTCCAAACACCGAGTTGATGCCGAAGAGCTTGTTTTCGTTTCACATGACCACGACACTCTCCCAAGCCTTCTCTGAATCATTTCGATGTTCGCTGGCAAACTTAAGAATGGTCTGAGGGCACATGGACAATGAGCAGGGGGACCTCTGTTCCCCACAAGCTTTCAATCCAGTATGTTATGGTGTGTTATCAGTGGTGCTCTTGGTGACTGTGGTCCAAACTTCCTTCGGCTCATTAGCAAGCTCCTCCTGTGTAGGTTTGGGCTGATCCACCACCTTTCTCACAATCATCCTCACTCCATGAGGCAAGATCTTGCATGGAGCTCCAGAGGGAGGGTGATTTATGGTCATCTTATATTTCTTCCATTTCCAAAACATCAGATCAACAGTTGTCACCTTCTCACCAAGCTTCTGATGGTCTTGTAGCCCATTCCAGCTTTGTGCAGGTTTGCAGTCCTGCCCTTTGACAGCTCTTTGGTCTTGCTCATGGTGGTGGAGAGGCTGGAATGAAGAAACCAATTCTGTGGATAGACGTGATTTATACACATAGTGAGTCAATGGATTTCCCACACTGCATCATTTTACAGTTGTTTCACTTTCACATTTAGTTAGTCACACAGTTTTATGTTGCTGTACATTCTGAACACATTTTTTCTGTTGTCTAAAAATAACTGTGCTCTTTTCTTTCTGGACTAGTTCATTTTATCTTGTTGCTAACTAAGTTACAAACTCCAAACTAACCAAACTGGTTTTGTTAACAGCATATTTGCTCAGATATAATCTTTGACTACAACACATATTGATGACCATTCATGTGAACTGGGTATGCGTGTGCTGTGGTGCATCGCTCGGCCTCCCAATCAGATCTACCCACGACTCATCGGGGTTCAAAACACCAAGATGGCAGCTCAGATTGAGAGTTTACTAACCAATGCGTGGTATCACAGTGCACATACCTAGTCTGTGGTAACGAGGGAACAGACTCAACTTGGAAGCACTCATGTAGCTCATCTTTTTAGCGTGACGCCGATAGTATTCAGCTGTCCAATAGAATTGCAGCAAAGCAGCCAAAGTTCAGAATGTATCCAAAAGTTAATGTCGAACTTGTTAAATTATGATTTGAAAGCGATGCAATATTT
>VOQK01009494.1:59882-73820 GCA_015052645.1 Benitochromis conjunctus | reverse complement strand
CATTCCTGAGCTGCACTCTTATGATGATCGTCAGATGCTCAATATTTCAAGGAGCAAATGAGTGCTTGAGAAAAACACAAGCACAAAGATGCACATGAAATCCCAGAAGGAATGTTTAAGATAAGACGTGCAAAGGAATTATTATTAATAGGCTTCTTTATGTAACTCTGTGTAATTAAAACATCATCACACTTAGCTATAGCTATAAATTCACATGCACTGAATAGTTAACTGTATTTGCAGTCCAGGCACTCAAACACAATTATTCAAAATGTACTTAATTTGCAGAGTCATGTACCTGTGCCACTCAGAGCTTTGAAATATTAACTTTGATGCTTTTCTGCATTAATTCACTTTTTTAAATCAGCTGTATCGGATAGAAAATAGTCTTTCTACAAAGAAATGCTCCAGTTTAGTTGGAAATACAATAGGTTATGTAATTATGAATGATTTATTAACTGAAAACTCAGGCTTTACGGTACAATGTATTCATTCAGACTTCATGATTCATTAATTTATTTAACTAATTCATTAGAAATCAGCGAAGACAAGCAAGAATACAATGAACAAGTTCGATTAAGGGTGCAGGAACATCAGCGTACATATGATTTTATTTTTTTATCTCACAAAGATTGAAATGTCAAATGCCATTAGGATCTAATGAGGGACAAGTGGGACAATATAACCAAGGGCAAAGATTTGTCTAAAAAAAAGGCAGGCAGAACCATGTTCTCTGCACATAGGGCAGATATAATCAGACAGTAGCACTTTATATTAGGTAATGTAAGAAAAGTAAAGTTAAACATGTAAAAACTCAAACATGCCATGTAAGAAATATAAAAGGTCACACTTTCAGTTGAAATGTCATTTTTAAAAATATTTCTGTAACGACGTGTTATATAGATATTACCGTTTTGCTAACGAGCCAGATAATGATGGTATGGTGTCTTTAGTAAAGTTTTCCTACTGTGGCGTAGCTAAAAATTGCTATCACTGTCCACAGCAATAGTTTAACCATTCTTAATAATGCTCTAATTAGAAAGCACACAGTCCAAGTTGCCAGAGAGCAATCTAAAAATGGCAGCCACACTGAAAGCTGTTTCAAAATGCCTGAGAAGATGGTTTCCTCTCTCTCTCTCTCTCTCTCGCTTCTTTCGATTAAGATAACTTAATAACTTCAAGACAAAAGCAATGCAAAACCTCCATCTGAGTAACACACCAAAAGAGCAACACTTCACACGTTTAAGAAGCCCATTCAAGAGCTCTGTTGCTTTTTACCTCACTGCCACTCACTGAAAAGAGCAGATGGAGAGAATGAGGTGTGTCTGCAGCTGCAGAGCAAACCTCACACTTGTGAAACAGCACTGGTGAATGTTTGCCCAACGCTCAGTAGATTTGTCACCAGAGACAACTTTCTGAAGAGATATAAAAACTCACTGAATCTATCTATAAAGCCAACAGGTTGCCAATAAAGAGGTCTGCTTAAGTGCGATAATCACGTCTGTAAGTGACAGGAATGTCAAGCACCCAAGCTAATGTGGTGTATGTTAGGTTATGTGACAAAGAAAGCTTTCAGAGGACTCTCTGCAATCCTATTAAAAACTAAGTATACCATTAATGCTTCAGTAGGAATAAAGAGTGTAAACAGCAGCCAGCTACAGCTAATCAAATTCCTTTCATTAAGTGATCATCAGCAAGTGTGAGCACCTCTATAAACGCAGAGGTTTGTGTGGTTTGCTTGTCTGGAGCATACAGGTTTATGTTAACACAATGCAATGAGTTTCCCAGGTATGGACAGAAAAGTCGCCCCAAGCTTAGAGCGCTCAGAGAAACAAACAAGCAAAAAAAAAACAAGAGCTACATCTCAGACTCTACAGGCCTCATTGAGCATGTTAAATGTTAAAGTTCATGAGAGAATAATTAGAAAAAGGTTCAGCAAGGATGGCTTGTTTGGAAGGGTTGCAAAGAGAAAGTCTCTCTCTAAAAATAACATGGCAGCAGGACTTAGCTTTGAATAGTTGCATCTGAACAAAATAGACTCCTGGAACAATGTCCTTAAGAGAGATGACACCAGAGTGGAGATGTCTTGCCATACTGCACAGCCCCATGGTTAAGTAAACTGGTATGAGGGGTGATGAGTTGGACTTGTTTTACAGCCACAGGAGCAGGCCACCTTGCAATCATTGAGTCGGACATGAAATGCTGTGTATACCAAAGTATTCTAAAGATGACCAAACCTTTTCAGAAAACGAATACTTCTAGTTTTCCAGCTGAAGATGATTTAACACGCTATTGAATCACGGAGTGTCTGTTTGTGAAAACTGTTGTTTTTATTATAGACGTATGTACACTCAAATAGATGAACACTGATATAGGAAAAATCATCTGTCATCAACAACAGCCTGTTGTATGTTGAGAGACCAGCAAAAGATGCTTTGATAAAAATCAAATTCTGTCAGTAGAAATGACCAGATACAACTCACTTAACAGATCAGTGGGAGTGATACAGCAAAAACTACTTAAGTACTCAAAGAATAAAAGAGCTCAATATAAATTTTTCAAGGGATCATGCACAAGGAAAACAGCAGGTTGCTGGAGATCTGTGTTAAGAATTCTAACCTCAATGCACTGAAGGTACAGCGAAGCGCAGAAATGGAAATGTCAAACTGAAAAACACCTTTAGTTGCAATGCTGTAAACAAACTTGTGTTTACTGGTGCAGTACACAATACTGAGACACAATTAATACTGAGACACTTGGACAAAATTAAAGCAATGAACTGTGAATGGCTTGACTGCTTGACTGGCTGAAATGACAGGAATATTTTAACCAAAGTTTTTACAGATAACAGAGACAGATCGAAGTTAACCACTAAACTGCTTCACTCTTTGTGCGCTAACATGAGATTGAAATGAAAAATAGCAGCAGTGAAGGACACGAGCCACAGAAAGAGACTGATATAGTTATAATTGTTTAAAATGTGAAAGAGGCCAAAGGAAATGAGCTTAATTCTAATCATTTAGTTATAAAGTCCTTGGAAGAAATGAGCACTAACAGCAGAGGGAAAGGAGGAGACGTGTACTGTATGAAGCAAGAGGCTGGCAAACAAGTATTCAGTCTGTGGAATGAGGAACCACATTGCTTAGATAGAACTATGTCAGACTGATTTATCCTCTTCTCAGTATGCTTGCCTGCTTTCAGTTCATAAACGGATGTATATGTTAGGTCGAGGCAGCCACAAACCGTCAGATTCAGTGCATACAGCAATGATTCATCGAGTGGTTCATTTTTTAAGGTAGATAACCCGCATTCATCGCCTTTTCAACAGGATCCCCATTTTTGCAATGTTTGATTTAAAAAAAAAAACCTTAAGCAAAAAGTCACTTTTTTCACTCTAAAACGCTGGATCCTCCACCCACCGTCTTAAAGGAATGCTGCTTGTCTTTACAAAAAAGGTGGTCCACCTATTTCTTTTTCATAACAAGTTGGCAAAGTGAACTTAATTTTTGTACTGAATTTAAAAGAAAACAAAGAAATATAAAAAAAAGAATTGTTTTCTCACAGTATCAAGAGAAAATAAATCAATGAATGACCATTAATGTAGCTTCAAAGGACACCGCAGCCAGCCAAGTTGGACGGTTATGATACAGAATGTACTCATTAAGGTTGCCTGTCAAGATATTAATGACTGCTACAAAAAAATATCAAAGACAGACGGATCAGAAGGACGAAACAGCGATGGTTCATTTATAATACACACACAGGCTGTGATTTCCCCAATAAAACTCCAGGGTTTCCTCCAGTGTCTGCAAGCCAGCTGCGCCCGAGCATCAGATTTTAACGTGCTTTTTCAGACAGGAGGGGCCAACAGTCCTAACAACTTTACTCGCTGAAACTATAAACTCTCCTGTTCTTCTTTACAATTCCATCCGTTTCCAGCTTTCCAGTCTGCACCTCTGAATTCAGGTTATAGTGTTACAATTACATGCGAGCTTCACTGAAAGCAACTCTGTCACCACTGCCTTTACAGAACACGACCGAAAATCAAAGTCTGTGTCTTCAGATAATGTTTCCTGTGGGGGGATTCCCACCTCCGTCTCCCAGATGAGAGTTTTGTGTTTGTCACAGCAGCTCAGCAGCAGCTTGCTAAAAACACCTGCTTTATCTTCTCTCGTGCAACAGCGTTTAATGAATCATACATGTGCCGGCGTTGTCAAAAGAAAGTCTGACATGGGACAGAACAAACTCCAAGATATCTTTTTGTAACTGGAAGTGTACTAAAGGTCTAGAAATAAAGAATTAATAACCTCTGCAAATTCTTCAGGACAAATATATATACCTGTACAGGTATATAACAATGTAGTTAAAATGCAGCAGAAAAAAAGACAATAAAAAGACTTTTAAAAAGTAAAAAATACAAAAAGTATAAAGATGAAAAAAGAACATTTAAAAAATGCAGTCTGAGCATGTTTACGGTTCCACGGTGAAAGTGTTTAAACCAGATTCATATTTTAAGCTTAAAAACACACACACAAAAATTGTGTTTTTTTTGTGTGTTTGTTTTGTTTTGTGTTCTCGCTGCACACATGTCAGTAAAAAAAAACACTCACAGTGACTCTATTGCTGCATAGCTTATTCTATAAATAGCATTTTTCCCAATAATGGGAAAGCACAGTGTGGATAATAGTGCGGAGCTGCATATGCCTTGAACTAGAGGAGCCATAAACCTTCTATCTAGCAAAAGGCCTCTAAAATCCTCAAGCTTTTGTTGGGGGGGGACTTAGCAGAGATAATACATGTGCAGGGCACTCTGTTATCTTACACACAAAAGCTCAGCGCCATTCTGTGTGGCAGAAAACTGGCCCTGGAACACCTGCAGTGAATTCTCTGTGTTATCAGCCTGATTTCCCCCTACAACACCCAGAGTGGCAGTACAGTTTATAATTGTGTTGGAACTGGTCCAGCTCCTGTTGGGGAAAACTGCAGCCACTCGAGCTGCGCAGGAGTTTAAACATGTAGTCCGCTCACATGGAGGAATTTAACGCCCTCGCTCAGAACGGTTAGCCCTCTAGGCCTCGAGCGGCAGACGCATCAAAATGCTGCCAGTCTTCCCCCAGCAAGATGGAAACCATTCAAAGTGCTCATCCTTGCCGTCTACTGTTTGAAGTGTAACATATTTGAAATGGATGTAATAACAGCCAAATTATTTCATATCAGTTTTTCTTTTGTTCTGACGTGTTATTCTTCTTGGAGAACGATCAAAAACGATCCCGATCCCCGTGCTTTCTGCTGCACCGCTTCAGTGATCCTCTGAATCCCCAGTGCAAGAATGTGCAGTTGTTGAAGACATTTTTTACTCATGGCATTAGCCCAGAACCAGAAAACTGCCAACCATCTGAGTCCACCAGCTTGTCCCAGGGCTGTCTGGGTTGTGCTTGCAAGCTAAGGCTCTTTTAGTGCTCATAATGATGAGTCCATTTAATCTTTGGATATTAATAGATCTGACGGTGCTTCGCTGATCTCCATTTTCTTCTCATGAGGAATGTAAATTGATTTCTCTGTCCAGCGCGCTTGCCTTTCTCCTTGCGATTGTGGCCCCATATTACCAAGTCTAGCCTTATTTCTTGTCAGTGACTCACTCGCTGCTTTGCAGGAGATAACTGTTAGGAATGTAGCTGCAAGAGAGTAACTATCCCCATGGGAAAAAGATCCTATCCAACCGGGGCCTATGCTACATCACAGGCCTTGTTAAAAGGGATGTCATTTCAGGAAATTTGACTTCTCACACTGGGAGCAGATTTCCTGAAGTATCTAATCTCTCTGGATTGTCTATCAGGAGAGTCAGGTTGACTAAAGTAATACATCAGCTGGTCTTATCTTTACAAAAACTTAAAGAACTAATTTCAATGAGCTGAAATCCACTAAGTGATAAGACTATAAGGCTGCAACAGATAAACTAGAAATTGCTTTAGATAAGGCAGTTGGTTCTCAGGAAATGAGGACAGATCCAAAGGCCCAACACATTTACAATACCCAAAGGTCAATTTAGTCCCATAGGATCTGATGTATAGTGAGCTGGCTGATAGCTAAAGACAAAGGCAACTAATCTGTGTTAAAGACACACAGAAACAAACAGAAAATGGCTCAGCGTATGAGAGCTGCTGAAAGAAAAACCACCAGTGTTGCACAAGCACAACATTTAAGACTCCAGAGGAAGTCAGATGTCCACACTTTGAAGCCCAGTGTCTGTTATAGCTGTAAACACCATTAACATTCAAGGGTCTGAACTACAAACAAGCAAGAAATACAAATAAAAAGCTCACAAATCGACTTGGGTGGAACAAATGTCATCCATAACTGAAAAGATGCAATTTAATTTATCTAACATAAATCTGATGTGTGTATCAATGCAACGGTTTCTATGTGTCTGAGTGAAGAGGTGTTGGCTGTTGTGGTAGCTTTTATTGCGTCAAATTATTAATTTTTAATGCGACCTAAAATGTCACACAAAAAGACCACCTTTTTGATCTAAACACTTGCAGTAAAAACATGCTGCGGTAAAATAAAATGAAAAATAGAAAAACAAACAAACAAAAACACAAGGATGTAACAAAGAGTTACGATGAGAGGAGGCAGTGATGAACAGTTGCCTGGAGCAACCGGTTGGGTTTCAGGAGATGAAAGAGGACCTGGTGGCTTTCAGGAACACATTCCAGTTTTATACACCAATAGGTTCTTCTGTCCTCAACTGCTGTATATTTTTATTATGCCACCTCAATTTTTTCTCTCTAACAAACAACATCAAGGGTCTTTTTTTGCAGTTTTTTTGAGAAATTATGTGCATTTAAAGCTAAAATCTCAGTCTGGTCTCTATATTAACCTCTTCACAGTACTTTGGGTGCTGTGTATATCCTTGTCTATTGGTAGCAGCTCTTTTTAAAAGGCTAAAGTAATGAGTTTGAATGATGAGTAATGAGTAATGAGTAATGAGCTTGTGTACTGGTTGGGAAAAAATACACCTGAACCTTATTCGAATAAAAATCCTTTTCTGTTAGCACCAAATCACTCGAGCTCTTATGCAGCTTTGAATGTAAATCTGTTCCTGTGTCTATGCATTCAGCATTGCTGTCACGTCTCACACTTCACCTGTTACACCTTGTTAAGAAATGTCCAGTGAACCTGGCACATCAGCGTACAGCAGAATAAATATCAATGCTGGCTGTGTTTAGGCACAGTGCTGCTGGACATTCAAAGACATCTTGACTGAGCCTACAACCCAATGAGCCTAAATCAGTCTGAGGAAGAAGGGCCGCAGTGATGTGTCAATGTCAACGAGGCAACTGTGTGGCTTGTGTGGACAGCTTCAATGCCTTACTAAGGGGATGAAAAACACCAGACATCACAATATCTCTTAGTGCACAGCTCATAAAGGCAGTACAAACTACTGCCTGTCTTTTAAGCTTTACTGCTGTTAAGCTCCAAATACCCTGCCAACACATACCAACGTGTTGACAACATACCAACATATTCAAAAATGTAACTGAATCTTTCATTAAAGATCCCCAACTTTACTTTTAAACTATAGATCAATCCAAGTATCCATAGTATCGATACCAATGGCTGGTATTGGTATTGGATTGATACTAGCATGACAGGATCGATAACTTGTTTCTACCCTCCAAGTTCACTTTGTACCCTGATGAATCATATATCATATCATATATTATTTATTTATTTATTTGGAAATGAAAAGACCTCAAACATGCACTATGAAAAATGCCCGAACCTTTTTGTCCTGGCCCTCACAGCTTTTTTATTTATAGTCTGTAGCACGTTTAAAACAACAGAAGCGGACCCAAAGGGCTCCCACAAGCCTCAAAAAGACCCAGTTTCAAAATGTGTTTTGCTGCTAATTATTCCAGAAAGTAAAAATTACAGTAATTTAGTGCTTAACAAAATGTGTTCAGAATTAGCAAATTGATAATGATTCATCTCATAAATCATGACACACTACTCTTCCCTACATACGCTGCTGTAAAACTATTGGTATTGGTATTGGCGATATCAGCCCTATATTTAATTGGTTGATCTATACAAAAATTTTCAGTACTACTTTAAATTCCCCACATCTAGTTTGCAGGATTTTCCTTGATAATCCAATTCTAAACTAAAACCTCTTTCATATCACTGATGGTCAGTTCTTAATTTTGGAAAATGGCTTACAAGCCAGAGGGGACATTATAAAACAGTTTTCAAAGGTAGTGATTCTCATGAAAATTATATCTAATCTGTAAAGTGGGTTAAGTGCCCCTTAACAGTAACTTTTACTGCCAATATTTTGCTGTTACGGAGTGAAAGCTCAAATATTATCACACTAACCAGGGAAATAAAACCCCGATTCATAATTCCTGTCGAGTATGCCCTGCATGGCTTAGCTGCTGTTCCTCATGGCCGAGGCTTGTTGGAAATGAAGCGGGATCGCAGTTTTCGTATCAGCTCTTGGCATAAAGGTCAGGATTAAGTTTAAAGTCTTCCATGCTCAATCCGAGTGCCTTGAAGAAAGCTATCTTATAAAAGTTAAGTGGTATGTGTTGGAGTCTCAGGGGAAGCAAATTCATCTTTCTATCATCATTCTCCCATTTTAAAATACATTCAGGCTTACAAGCATGAATTTCAAGGACATTTTCTTCATTAGGGTAAAAATCATGTATTGATTGGTTAATAACACTACAGGTTTGGCTTCTATTATTATATATTTTATTGTAAATTCAATATATGTATTAAACTTCAATACTTTGACACAGGGACAAGGTGTGTCAAGCAGTCACTGCCAACATTAATGGACTGCAGAGGTTACCGTGGCAAACATGTTGTGTGTAATGCTTTTCTCTTTTTTTTATTTTTTTAAGTACTTTTCTTGATGTTGTAAACCCGAGTGAGTAAGCCTCAAAATCATACTGTAACCAAAATTCAGTGGGAACATTATCGAGAGTCACAACCCTGATATGATGATAATGATGATATCATGGGAATGATACACATATCTGCATATCTAAAAGATGGTCATAGCTTTGATGCTTGTTTGATGTGGATACGATTGCACCACAGAATTATGACAGAGGTGAATATAAATGAGGCGACCTGTCGAGGGTGTACGCGGTCCAGTAACAGCTGAATATTGGACAAGCAGTTAAGAAACTTGACTGACAGATGATTGTGGATGTGAGTGAGACATTCACACTTTATAAGTGCTAGCTTTCCTCATTTGTCAGTTTTTTCTAACCCCATTTGTCAGAAAAGATAAGTTTTATGAGCATATTGTGTATTGTTTTTGTCATGATAACCATGTAATTAAAAACAGATATTGTGGTAGCCTGAGCGTACACATAAACAATGCCACTCACTTGAATAAATGGAAAAAGGAGGCCCACAGCAAAGTTACATAGCCAGTTCACTGTGCCAGCGATCATGAAGGCAGCGGGTCGATAAGACTGTTCAAACAGTTCCCCGGTCAGGATAAAGGGGATGCCACCTGACAGAGAAAAAAGACAGCAGCACCATTAGTTACAATAAACAAAGAGCTTTGGTCAGAAAGAAATTCTGTGCTTATTGTTTAATGATGAGACTTGTTTCTCGTTAACTCTTAAGGCTGAAATATGAGCTCCCACCTTTATATTAAGCTGTGTTATCTTTGCCTTCCTACTTTTGACTTTTGTTGAACCAGACATGTGTAAGTCCAACACAAAAACATGGAAACCAAATGCAAGGATACTGTACCATCCTTGAATTTAGTTCCCACAGCACATAATCCAATTTTTATCAGAAAACCATCAGTAATTTCTCGCACTGAAATGAAGTATTATTTGTATCCGCAGGAGTTTGACTTGCAGAATTTAAATAAGCAGGCAGTTTCCTCACTTTAGTTGACCATCGAACTACATGTGTTCACTGTGCTGGATTAAATCAGCTGAATTTATAATAATTATATTTATAATAATGATTGCAAATTTCTGCAATAATTAATAATTGCAAATTTCTGTCAGTGTTCTGCTACTAGAAACTGAATTTTCCGTAGGAACCTACCCGAGGGATTTATAAAGTTCTATCTATCTAATTACTGGATTTATAATAATTGCTTTGCTAAATTCTTTTCAGCTGTATTCATTTTATTTATTTATTTTAATTTCTCTAATCTGCTCTCTTGTTGTTACAATGAACAAAAACATTGTGCCAGGTGACTTTAAGTTAGATATTAATAATCCATCTAACTGTACTGCAACAGAATTTCTTAACATTGCTAAATTATTCATTTGGGGCAATGTGTTACCAGCCCCACACATAATGGTAGGCACTCACTGAATCTGGCTTTTACTCTTGACATATCTGTTCACTATCACTATATGAAAGAATCATTATTCTTACACAACCAACCCAGAAAAAAATGTGTCTTGTTTTCCTAGTCTGAGTAACAATAATAAGCACAATCCAAGGTTCAACCCTATTAATTGACTCCTTCGTCATACTCAGTTTTCTTTCTTTGCTATATCTGCTGAGGATTGTGAAAAATTCCTGTTGTCTGAGTTTTATTTATGAGTTCAATGACACACCAATGATGTGGAAGTCTCAAAAACTCACAAAAACTAATTTAACAAATATGATACATTTGGCTTTAAAGGGTTAAAGAGGTTTTACCTGTCATTTATCCCTGGCATCTCTCTATCATAAACAAATCCCTTTCATCTGGCTGTGTTTCAGTTTCCTTTAAAACAGCCAGTTTCTTCCCTCTGCTTAAAAAAACCCTCCTTAGAGTCCACTGCTTTAGAGAATTACAGACCCATTTCCAAACAGCCATTTATTTCAATCACTTTTGAGTGATGAAAAGGTTAGTGATCACATCAATAGAGCACATCGCCTCACTCTGGAGCAAAATCACATCATCTCCTAAGAACATTGGTATCACATCTCTAAGCTAATTGTTTCCTTCATCTAAGAAACATCACAAAAATCAAACCCTGACTGCGATTCAATAATGTGGTATTCTTAATATGCAGTTTAATTTTCTCCCGCCTTTATTGTTGGAATCATTAACACAAACGCCACAAGTTGTGAAATTATTTAATGGGAGTCTTCTCTGGTCTGAAGATACAGTTTATATTCCAACAATACATGCATATAGGCATAAATCCTGGTATTAAGGTCAAGACCCAACTTCTGTTAATTAAATAAAAGTTGCCCCCTGTCGTCTTTTCAATAGATGACACAACAGCACAGCATGCCGTATTTTCTTAACCACACAACACACATGAAGATGGATTTGCAAAATTCTCTCGCCCTAAATTATGGATGCAAACACAGTGCCACAGCTGAAAATGTAACCACATCTTCTAAAAGGGAAACCCTTCAGGCATTTTTATGCAGACCACAGAAACGATTATGCAAGAAAAGGCTACAGACCACAGAGTCTTGGGCAGATAATGGTGGCAGAGAAGCCAAGAGTACCAATAATTTGTTATGGTGGGCATATAGCATGTGCAGTAGATTGAACAAAAAGCACGATTAAGGGTGAATGTGTATGACTGAAAACAAAATGCCTTTCAACATTGCTGTGCATGAACAAGTGATGAAAGAGACTCACACGCAGGGTCATTGTTTATTTTCACAATGTAGACACAATTATTATAAATTATGCCTTATGTGGAATTAGCTACAGCCTACAGAATACTGATGTAAGGGTATAGATAGTGCTCTGTGTAAACCAAAGCATGTTGTCGATTGGTGTTTGCAGGCAGCTTCAAGAACGTTGCTCCTATACATCACACATCTCACAGTTTCTCCCACACTGATTCTAAACCAAGACATGCACACATGGATGAGTTTATATCGTCATTATTACTTGTCTGGTATGATTTAAGATATCAGTGCTATTGCCTTGTGCATTGTAAATATGGTTGAAATATCCAACAAAAACATTGGCTAAGTTAAAAATCTTTCAGGCTTAGTGGCTTTTGCATTTGATCCTCACAGCAGGTTTTTTGTTGTCACATAATTGCTTCTGAGACGACAGTTAATGAGCTACAAGCCACATGAGCATTTTCAGCATGTGGTGAATAAAGGGAGGAATGGCTTCCATTAGCCCTTAGCATCCTCTTACATTTAATTGCTTGTAGTAATAAACCATCCCATTGATGGAAAAAGATGCTTCGTAACAAATGTGACCAGCTGATTAAAAGGGATTGTGTGTGTTCATGCAAGAACAGAGTTGACCTACCACAGGGATAAAGGACTGGCTCTGTGTGAGCACATTACAGCCTCAGATTCTTGAACAAACCAAAACAAACAGCAGCAGCAGGTAATAGATAAGATAATCAGCTTCACATCTGGGGCATTATTTGAAAAATTCACTTACTGTAATTTTTTTTATCTTTATAATAGGGCTGTCAATGTTAACGCGTTAACGCCATCATTACGATTAACGCAATTAAAAATGTTTAACGCAATTAACCCATCTGGAGCGCAGAATGACTCAAAATCCCTGAAATGTCTCTGTCAACGCATTTCGGGCAGTTTGTCCATTCTGTGCTCCAGATGGGTTGATTGCGCTAAAATAAAATGTAATCGCGTTTAATCGTGATGACGGCGTTAACGTGTCAACGTTGACAGCCTGCTAACACAGAAAACCAGTTATTTATAACCTTACTCTGACTGAGAAATGATCTTTTCCTCTTCCCAGAGTCTAAACTTGACACTAAGCAGTTTTAATGCTGATTAATTAGGAGTATGACAGTTTGAGATGCAAACCAGTCACAGTTGTGTCTTTCTGTCTCACCTTGTTTTCTGCAGCAATGAAAAACTCTCAGCTTTGGCTTTGTGTATCAGAGCCTAATGTTACAGTAGCAGAAAGAAGACAGTCAGCAGCTCCGCGTCAATATGAATTCACTAATTCACATAACTGATTCACATTTCATATTCGAAGCCTTAGTTTTAAAGTTTGCTAACATTAATCACATTTACTTACACATTTCAGATCCGTAGAATTGCAGCTCTGATATAAATGTAACATAATACTAATCACAGTAGCAGGACAGCACCACACAGGACAGAACACATCTGCCGACACATGATACATAGAGAGTGTGTATATGTTTATTAGTTGTGGGTGTAATAAGACCCAAGGCTTTGGTGTGTATAGAACTATTTAAAAAATGGATAAAAGCAAAGTGATACTTTGAGCATCTTAAGCTTAAAAATCTATATTTTCCCAATAATATTTTTTTCATTATTTCACATCATTTATGTTGGAAATGCCTTACAATTTAACTTCAGCTAATTAAGTGGTTGCGGAGTTGCCAAGGACAGCCCATTAATTGGGTTATTCATGTTATTCGGCCAGCAGTAAAAGTTTGTGGAGGAGACAGCATGCTACCATCTATGTGCTACTTTTACCTAAATGTCAAAGCCCTTTTCACTGGAAACCATCCGTCTTTATGGCCTGTGAGGATACATTTCTACTGTATGGCCTATTTATATTAAAGATTAATATCCAACAGCATATATACATGATAAGATTGGGGGAAAAAATGTATGGGGGAAGATTCCTGCTAGAGAGATTTGCATTTATCAAAGTCATACTGGCAAATGTTTTCTGCAATAAAACATAAAATTGTTTGGATTACAACACGTTCACACTGTATGAGGGACTCGCAGCTGGTGGGCGAGTCCCTCATACATAAAAACAAATCTCAGAACCAACGCAGGACGTAGCTTTACTAGTCAGCTGCTTGGTAATGGATAGCACGATCAAGCGTATTATTAAATAATTTGCATTTATCTGCAAGTATGTCAGAATGCAATTTAAGCTATTTAATAATTAAGAGATCATTTGTGGCAGAAAACAAAAGGATTAATAAAAAAAAAAAAAAAAAAAAGGAATAAAAAAAG